>JAKCPB010002019.1:0-82031 GCA_021442155.1 Cymbidium sinense | reverse complement strand
AATATAGCCTTGATCTCAATTTTGATTCCCTTAGTGTCAAACAATAAACCCGGAATTTCCTGAAGCTACTCAAATGAGGGTGTTCATTTTGAGGTTAAATTGTCTTAACTATTCAAAAACTACTTATGTCAAAGAGATTGTCTTCCTTTTCTCTACTTTTGATAATGATATCATTGACATAGAACATGACTTGATGATGAATGAGTTCATCAAAGATTCAAGGCATTGCCTTATGTATACGGCATTTTAAGGTTGAAAGGCATGACTTTATAACAATAGATTCTGATCGGGGTTCAAAAAGTTATGTTCCTTTCATCTTTAGGGGCCATCTTTATTTGGTTATATCTAGATGAGCCATCCATGAAAGAGAAGATTGCATGAGATGAGGCAATGTCCACCATTAGCTCCAGAATTGGTAGTGGAAATTCATCTTTTGGACATAGCTTACTTGAATCCTTAAAATTGATGCATATTTAAATTTGGCCATTCTTTTTCTTAACTTGGATGATGTTAGCTAACCAAGTAGGGTATTTTTCTTCTGGATAAAAACGATTAATTTCTTGACTTCATAAATGACTGTTCTATGTCTAATGTGTGCATCTAGGAGCTTTCTTGATAGGGTTAGTAGTAGGCTCTATTGCTAGTTTATGGACTACTACATCAGGAGCCAATCCAGGCATCTCTTCATAACTCCATGCAAAGCAATCATTAAACTCAATCAATAGCCTAACTAAGTCATTGGTTCAATTTCATTCAATAAAGAATTGATGTATGTCAGGTGTGGATCTTCTTCAGTTCTTAAGTTGATTTCTAGAGCTCATCGATGGTTGACTTGATCTCTTCTTCAAATTCTGGTGATGCATCTTTGACTTCAAAATCATCTAGATCATCTGAAGTTTCTAAGCACAACTCCTCATCAGAGTTTATGTGATTTGAAAAGAACCTATCAGATTCTAAATGACTGGTGATGACTAAGCAGTAATTATCATCATCGATTAGACCCACTATCTTTGAATCCTAGTCCGGTCTTGATTAGAGCTTTTGCATTTGTTCTTCCATATTCTTTCCAAGTAGCCTTACTTGTGCTTTGAAGTATGTTGGATTAACTCTTGCTAAATTATGAACACAAGGCAAGTACCCATCAAAAATTCATTTTATTAAATCTTTATATAAATCATCTTCAAGTTCTACATCAACTTCTTGACTTGAGGATGATGCTCCCAGAAAGAACCTCTGAGTCTTCACACCTGTGGATGACTCAGGGGCTTCCTTAACTACCAAACCCTCAGATTTTTGAGAGGAAAGTCGGATTATAGCTAAGGTTCCCAACTGTTGCCTAAATATTGCACATATAGACTTAGATACCCTTTTTCTTTACTTTAGAGACCAGTCTTCATCGCTATTTAGCTCAAGTGTCACCTCCAAGGGAATCTACTACTGAGAAGTGTTGGCTAGTGTGCTAACCATATAAGACAAATCCTATGATTTAGATTATAAGCCTATATGTATAGCAAGTGTACTCATGGTAGCTGGGACATATCTTCTATTGGGTGGCCAATAAAAGGTTTTCAAACCGGACTACCTGAGCCTCGAACTCTGCAGTGGAGATCGGTCATCCTACCCATATGTTTGAATGGAGTAACAAACTATGGGTGGAATCTAATGTTGCTCCACCTCCTCAAGTCTATTTTGCTCCCTTTTATTTTCTTTTCATTTTATCTTTTCTTTTCTTTTCTCTTTCTTTTCTTTTCTTTTCTTTTTTTCTTTTATTTTTAAACTTTGGTCAAGTTTGTGAGAATAGACTTGTTGACTTTGAGAGAGGTAGAAAGCTGCATCCTCATATATGCCAACCTGTGTAAATGGCTTGAGATCTCCTTTGACATAGACAATCCCACCTCTCACACTTCATACGATGTAGAGAGGATGAAACTATGTTGTTCTCATGTATCCATGGTCACCCAAGCAAAATGTTGAAAGATGTATCCGAGTCTATAATGTGATACTTGGCTTTGGTCTTCCAATCATCTATCTCCAAGGGCAACACTATGGAGCCTATGGCCTGATTGACCTCATTTTTGGAGTGCAAATTCAATCATCCCATCTTAGACTTAGGAGTCTTCTAGAAACTAAGACTTCCCTAATCATAAGACACTTCTAACAATTAAGTAAACACTTAACCTAAGCCTAAAGACTTAGAAGGGTTAACCATAGGATTAGGTTATGCCTTAGGGATTAGGATAATCCACCTACCCTACAACCCAAATCCAATCCATGTTCACATTCTCAAACCAAACCTCAAGTTCAATTCAAACATCAGATTCAAATCCAAATCCAAACCTAAATTCTAAAACCAAATGATTGAAGCCCATGATCAAATCCATACTTGAAACCCTTCTAAGCCATATGACCTATCCCATGGACTTAGCCAAATCTTAATCCAAATCAATCCAAAATCAATTGATTTTCTCATAAAAATTTATATCTTCAATTATCTTCTTAAATATAAATCAAATCTACATTCAAATAATCAAAACTAAATTAAACTAAATCAATACCCTTCCTATGCCATATGACCTATCCCATGGACTTAGCCAAATCTTATCCAAATCAAGTCAAACTCAATTTGGTTTCTCATAAATCAATTATATTTTCAATCATCTTCACAAATTTAATTGAAATATACATTTAAATCATCAAAAGTAAATCAAACCAAATCAAAATCCAAACCTAAGCCACATGACCCAACTCATGGACTTAGCCAAATTCCTTCATTCCAAAACCTAAATTCAATTGATTTTCTCATGAATCAATCATACCTTCAATCATATCCACAATTATAAATGAAATCTACAATCATCAAGCCAAACCAAAATCAACCCAAGTCAAACCCAACTTAACCCTTTTGACTTGAAATGTTCAAATGAACCAAAACCCATTTGAACCCAAGCCAATTGCAATTGAATTTATATATCAATCCCAAATCCAAATATAAACTCAACTAAATCAAATTCAACCCAAAATCAAGCAAACTAAACCCAATTGGTCCACTTGACCCAAAGTGGCCAATTTGACCTATTTGAGCCAAGTCCTAATCCTACACAAATTGGATTGAACCAAGCCCATCAAAACCTCCCATCATGACTATTGATCACAAATGAGGTCAAACAAAGTCAACTTGGTCATTTAACCAAGTCAATCCCTTAACCCATATGAACCCAAACTAGCCAAATTGCAACCTAAGCTAAATCCCTTGAAACTAATGATTCATACCAAATCAAAATCAATTTTTGAATATAACTTGACCTTCAATTGAGTCAAACAAAACCCAATTGGCCCTCTTGACCCAAGTTGACCCAAATTGGCCTAAAAGACCAAATTGGGTCAAATCAAAATATAAACTAAATTGATTGCAACCAATGGCTCAAGTTCATTCCATTTCTCCATCAAAATCAAATTAACTTTGCATGTACCTTCCCTAGGCATCGTCGAGCAAGCGAATCATCTCCCAAGCTTCCCGAGCACCCGAGGTGGGACTTCGATCAAAGTCAAGCTCCAATTGCTGCTACTCAACAAGGCTTCATCTCCACCAGATGAAGCTTCCTTAATCATTCCAGCCACTGGTCTTGAGCTCCAATGAGGTATGCTTCCAAAACTAATCCTTAGGCAAAAATGGGTTGGATCTTTTGAAGAAAACTTGCATCTCGTGTGATCTTGACCATTGGATCCCCTCTAATTGATGTCGTGAAGGTGTGGGTCCTTTTAATCCAAGCTCGGGTAAGCCCGAATAAAGTGAGCAATGGAGGATGGACTCCATTCTCCCTCATTCGTATGATGTTAGATCGCACTTAGACCATTCTACGTGATCAGAATGGACAGTCATGATTAGATCCGTTAGATCAGACGGCGGTCAAGAAAGTGCATCCCCCGGTACCACATAGGCATCGAGTCGGATAAGTTTTAAGTAGCCATTCCCAAGGCACCATGTGGAAAGTACATCGCATCAGCGCACCATGTGGCGCCAACTAGATTAGGCTTTAATTAGGCTTAATTAATCATTTTTAATGACTAATACTTCTCAAAATCAAAAAACATCATAGAGAAATCAAAAAATATAAATAAATACTTATTTTAAAGGTATTTCAAAGGAGAATTAATTAAACATGATCTTAACTAATTTTGAATAGTAATTAAGGTTTAATTATAAAATTAATTAGCTTAATTACTCCTTAATTACTTGAGCAATTAATCCCAAATTTTATGGGTTAATTTAATTGGATGACCTCTGCCTCCCATGATTTTCTTGGGATTTATTGCTCACTTAATTAGGAAAATTGATAAATTAAACCTTAACTACCCTTTTAAGTTAATTAATGATTAATTAATCCCATGAATAGTAAAAAATTGGCTAATTAAGTTTATTAATGATTTTTCAATAGTAAGTGAAGTAAGGAATAGGGTTGGGACCCCTTTCCCTAAGTTCATTTCACCCTTTTTTTAAAATGAAATTAATTAAGATTTAACTAATTAATTAAATCACTTAATCAAATTGAAATCATAATCACAGACCTTAATTAATTAAATCATGGGGTAGATCTTTAGGTGTTTAATAACCTAAAGGAGTTTAATAAAATTATGGTTAGTCCACATGTATGGAAAACCATAAGAGTAATTAATTAAGTCCCTTAATGTAATTAACTATTAAACATGAACCAATTGCAGGCCCCTTTTATTTCCTAGGATCATTGCAAGTTTATTTTCTATGCATATCATGTTGGCTCATAATTATTTAGTTAATTACTTTAAGGTAACATAGGCAAGGGTAATTAATTCATCTAATTAAGAGTTCAACTTAATTAACCCATAAAATCAACTTAATTACATTTCCTTAAATTAAATCAAATCACTAATGTGGGAATGGGTTTAAAACATCAAGTGATGATTTCTCTTCTCCTCTTTAAATCAAATCAAATTCAAAACTTAATTAATAAAAGCTTTTGTTTGCTTTAAATAATCTTATTTGATTTGATTGTAGAACTAGTTTGGTTGAATGAATCACATGCTTATATTTGATTGTCCTCTTTCCAATCATGTTAAATTTGGTATGTTATTTGAATTCATGAATCAATCATTTCAAAATCAACTAAAATATGATGGATTTTATTTATGTAAGCTTGCTTGTGTTGATTTAATTCAATATATGTGTGGCTATTATCACTATTAAATCCAAATGTATTTTTCAAAAGCTTATAAATGAATAATAATATGTGTTATGATGCTAGTTATAAATACATAAGAAATGCATGTGCTTATAGCTTAAGTGTATGAATGTTGAGTTCTCTTTCTTCTATTCATGTGTTGATTTATATAAGATTGAATGTTAATGTGTATATGGGACATCCAGGAACACGAGGCTCTAGCTAGGAGGTCATTTGATTACCTCTTTTGGTTTAACAACATCACGTACTTTGAAGTCATTCATATGTATTTCAATATTAGAATTTAGATAAAGCTTTAATTCATATATATAACTGATTCAATCAAAAAAAATTACAATCTTTGCATGGTTTTCTTTCCCTCATTATATACATCCATGTGTGTCCAAGAAAAGCAAGTATATAGTCTAGACATCCGAATATGAGGCTTTAGTTAGCCCCAAGGAGGTCATTTGATTACCTCACTTCCCAGTTTAACAATGACATGTACTTGCTTATATCTTTTATGTATATGTATATGTGATTAGTGAATGAAAATCCATTTACATTAAAATGCATGCATTCATAATTGACTAAGTGATTGAATTAATTAGCCATATGATTTGGAGCTTACTTCCTATGTTCATGTATATGAATTTACCTATGTTTGAATGCAAATGGGTATATAGTTCAGAAATTCCTAGAATACGAGGCTTTAACTAGGTCCGAGGAGGTCATTTGATTACCTCACTTCCCTGGTTTAACAATGACACATGCCTATTTAATTTCATTCTTATGTCCTTTTTGTATAAGAATTTGGATAAAGTTTTAAATTAATATGTTTAAATAATTCAATCAAATAAATATAAATTCTAAACATACATACATTCACCATTTAAGTGTATTATATGTATATGTTGCATGTATAGATACACTTAGATTAAATCATGTATGTTACATGTGATGGAAAAAGGAATGATTTAATACATGTCATGTGATAGTAATTGAATAAATTAATCTTAAGATGCTTTTGAATAGGATTATTTAAAGTGAACCTAAACTTATGATTAATTAAAATATTTAACAAATTCACTAAAAGAACTAAATCAAATTAATATACTTTATAAAGTGACTTAAGGTAGGGATGAAAGAGGAAATCCTCTTTTCCTCTCTTTATAACTTAGTTTAAGTGTAATCAAATTAAACAAAAGAAAATACAAATTAAAATTTTCAAATCAATTAAACTACTTCAACTGAAATCAACCTTTCATGTTAAATTGAATCCTTCTACACTTAGAAAATACAACACTAATGCCTAACTAGACTTACAACACAAGCCTTAATGCACACATTAAATTTAAATCACCACTTCTAGCTCTAAGTTTGGACGATGTATGATGTGATGTATGTTTTGTTTTATGATGTATTATTTTAGATTAGATGTTAGGGTGTATTCTTCATAGACTTGATGATAGGCCAATATTAGCCTAATCATATTTTATGTAGGGGATTATGCTTAAAGGATGCTTAAAAATAAATGTGAATGCTCTTTTTGCAGGTTACTTAAATCCTTAAGCATAATCCAAGTTAGGACAGGTGGACTTAGTTACCCATGTGTAGGTGCTAAGTCAAAATTATAAATACAATTGCTTGGGATTATATGCATATTTAGCTAACCACTATTTGCAAGTGCAGTTAGATTTACTTTTCCCACGTAGATGTAATTTTTTCAATAGGGATTAGAATTAGTGCTATGGGGGATTAAGATGACCTATGGCTACAAGGCTTTGTCCTAGGGTGCCTTGTGATGCCTTTGAAGCAAGCACCATCCAAATCAAAGAAGGAACCAAATCAGAAATGGAGATATGAAAAAAGAAGAACCCCATAGCATTTAATACAATTATAATTACTCTTCATTGTATAAGGGTAGTGCTTGGCTCCCATCTTTTCTCTCTAGTTTTACTATGACCAATTCTTTATAATGTTTATATAATTTGTGAATGTTTACATTGGATTATAGATTATTTCATAGTTTCTTAAATGATTGATGCTTTAATGCTTGGATAATTAATAAAATAAATTTTCTAATCACTCACTAAATTTTAAACCACTCATAACCTCATCATAAAGCCTAAACATAAATTATTAAAGATTTAGCAACCCCTTATGGTTGTATGTTTCCATGCATAACATATCTCTCTCACATGAAGGATAAATCATTGCGATAAAGGAACATAATGAGGCATCCCATAAGCCATTTTCTTAAATTTTGCATCTATAGATTAAGTCATATATTACCTCATCTAGTCTCTTAGGAGTGTTAAGGACTTTACTAATAAATAACTACCTAACTATCTAGCAAATCAAAGGACTACATGGTTTTAAAATTATAGGAGGAGTTACCACTCTAGGAGGTTATAAGTCACAATTTATTCTCTCTTGTGGAGGTAAACCATTATGTCCATGTCTTAGATTTAGGTGGCTTTAGCTCATTAAAGCTCCTAGATTTAAGATTTGAGGTAGCTATTTCCTTTAGGATGATCATAAATCTCATCTCTTCACAAACTTATGTTGGTGGATTATATATAGTAATCTAATTAAATTTTCAAAACATATAAATCTTCTCAACTTTAAAATTAAAACCCAACCATAGGATAGATTGGAATGCTACTAGGCTTTAGTATCATGAGGATTTCATTTATTCCAAAAAATAAGTTGAACTTTCCCAATTGATTTTCCAAATACAACCAATCCTTTGATAGTCTAACCTTCAAATATTTGGAGATGATATTTGTCTACTCTAATTGAGAGTATTCTTAGAAATTTCATTTCTAAGATGTAACTATGGAGGCTTACCTCCATAGAACTTTCGTTTTATAAACCTTACTTTATTCATCTACATAAAGTAGGGGGAAAATCTCAGGTACATTCGAAGACCAATCATGCCTTAGTCATGATTAGATTTATTATAGATGATCTATCTTTCGAGATAGTACATCATACCTTAATGTTGTCAGCAAAGTACCTACGATCTGCGTGGTGTCCCCCTACATCCAAAAATAAGCACCACAAGGCCCTCTCTCCTTGTTGAATCCTCTCAACATCATCCATTCTTTTGGAGTATGGAGATGTCGATCCTCAGTAGGCAATGGTCTAAGACTCATAATGTTGGTGATATACTTGGTCAAGCGAACTCTGGATAGCCTGTATCTGCCAACATACACTGTAATGTAAAAGGTGGTTGTGCTCGGTCATCCATAGGAGTAAGTTTTCATCGTTGAATGTAACTAAATAAAAACATAAACCCAAATGATAAACATAAAAAATAAAACCTAAAAATAAATAAAAATAAAGCCTAAACCTAAACTAAAAAAAAAACCTAAACTTAAAAAAAAATTAAAATAAACCTAAACATACACTAAAATAAATAAACTAAAATAAATAAAACCTAAACTAAATAAAATATAATAAACTAAAAAATAAACCTAAACTAAATAAAACTTAAAATAAACCTCAAATAAAACATAAAACTTAAACCTAAAAAAAAAATAAAAAAAGCTAAACTTAAACCTAAAATTAAAATAAACCTAAACCTAAAAATAAAATAAAAATAAAACTAAACTAAAAAAATAAACCTTAACCTAAACCTCAAAAAAATAAACTAAAATAAAATACAAAACTAAAAAAAATAAATAAACTAAAATAAATAAAAACTAAATAAAAATAAAAATATACCTAAATTAAAATAAAAATAAAATAAACTAAATAAACAAAATAAAGTAAATAAACTTGTTTACCTGGTTTTAAAATTAAAAAAATAAATATAAAAAACCTGAACCACCTAAACTGCCCTAGGCTCTAAGCCAGGCCTACTCCAAACCCTAAACCTAGGCCCTGGGCTGGGCCCTGGGCCCAACCCTGATCTGAAAACCATACTCTATACTAGCCACCACCATGGGCCATGACCCTGAACTACAGGCCACCCCAACCCTGGGCTGTACAACACTGGGCCACTGACCCTGGGCTGGCCCACCCTGGCAGGCCTGACTCTGGGCCCTAAATCCAAAACACTGAGCCACTGACTATGACACTGAGCCATACCAGAACTGGGCCATAAAACCTTGGGCCTGAGCCACTGTACCCAGGCCCTGGGACCTGAGCCCTGGGCCCCTGAGGCCCTAAAGCCTAAAGCTGGCTAAACCAACCACAACCTGACCACTGGGCCTACCCTGGGCCACTCTAAGGCCATAAAACCATAAAAACCAAAAAAACCTGACCTAAAACTAAATAAATAAAAATAAATAAATAAATAAACCTAAAATAAATAAAAAAATAATAAATGGAACTAAAGAAAACCTAAACTTAAATGTAAAAAATAAAAAAAAATCTAATAAAAATAAATTAAAATAAAATAAATAAACTAAAAAAATAAAATAAACCTATGGATAAAAACCTAAATAAAATAAAACTAAACTTAAAATAAAAAATAAAATAAAATAAAATAAACTAAAAAAAAACCTAACATAAAATAAACTTAAAATAAACTTAAAATAAAATAAATAAAACCTAAACTAAAAAAACTAAACCTAAAATAAATAAAATAAAATAAAATAAATCTAACCTAAACTAAAATAAATAAAAAAACTAAAATAAACCTAAACCCTAAACTAAATAAAATAAAATAAACTAAAATAAACCTAAACTAAACTAAAATAAAACCTAAAATAAACATAAAATAAAACCTCAAACTAAAACTAAAAATAAAATAATAAACTAAACCTAAAAAAAATAAAAATAAAACCAAAATAAAATAAAATAAAATAAAACTCAACTAATAAATAAAACAACACAAACTAAGATAAACTAAAATAAAACCTAAATTAAAATAAATAAACTAAAATAAAAAACTAAACTAAATAAAATAAAATAAAATAAAAATAAAAAAATAAAAAAAAACTAAAATAAATAAAATTAAACTAAATAAACTAAATAAACAAGAAGAAATGTTGAATGGATTTGTTTCTCTAAAAAGAAACCAAAACCCTAAACCACACTAAAACTTGGACCCTACCTGAGCCTAAAACTAAACCCTGGCCTAATCCACAAAACCACTAAACTAAACAAACACTAAATCCACACCACCTGAGCCCTAAACCTGATCCTGAGCCCCAGGCCCCAGACCACAGGCTAAACCCTAAACCTGAAATCCAAACCCTAAAACCTAAAACATAAATAAATAAAATAAAATAAAACCTAAATAGCTAAATAAATCTATAAAAAAATAAAAAATATAAAACCTAAACTAAATAAATAAAATAAAATATAAAACTAAATAAAATAAATAAAATAAAACCTAAATAAAATAAAAATAAAATAAAATAAAAGAAACATAAATATAAAATAAAATAAAATAAAAACTAAATGAAACCTAAACAAAACAAAATAAAATAAAATAAATAAAAATAAAACCTAAACCCTAAAACTAAAAAAAAAAAAACTAAAAAATAAACAAAATAAAATAAATCTAAACCTAAACTAAAAAAACTAAAAAAATTAAATAAAACTAAACCTAAACCTAAAATCAACTAAACATTAACCCTAAACTAAATAAAATAAACTAAAATAAACCTTTTAACTAAAAAATAAAAAAAAAAATAAACCAAAATAAAACATAAAACCTAACATAAAAAAATAAAATAAAACCTAAACTAAAATAAAAATAAAACTTAAACATTAATAGTAAAAAAAATAAAACTAAACTAAAAAATAAACATAAAACCTAAACCTAAAAAAATAAACTAAAATAATAAACCTAAAATAAATAAATAAACTAAAAAAAAATAATAAACATAAATTAAATAAAAATAAAATAAAAGATAAATAAAAATAAATAAATAAAAAAATAAACTAAATAAACCTAAACCTGTTGGTTTGCTTAATTTAAAAAAAACCAAAACCAAAAATAAACTAATAAACAGAAATCTTAAAACCACAAAAAAAGCCTGACTAAACCTAAACCTAAAACTTAACCCAAATCTAAACCATAAACCCTAAACCCTAAAACCATAAACCTAAAACACTAAACCACAAAAATAAAACTAAATAAAATAAAAAAATAAAATATAAAAAACTTAAACTTAAATAAAATATAAAATAAAATAAAATAAAAACCTAAACAAAAAACCTAAACCTAAACCTAAAATAAAATAAACTAAACTAAAATAAAATAAATAAAACCTAAAATAAAATTGAAAATAAAAAAAACCTAAGAATAAAAAACCTAAATAAAATAAAGACTAAATAAAATGAAAATAAATGAACTTAAACTAAAAAATAAAATAAAACTAAATAAAACAATAATAAAAAAAAATAAACTTAAAAATAAATAAAAATAAACCTAAACCTAAACTAAAAAAAACCTAAACCAAAAATAAAAATAAAATAAACTTAAACCTAAACTAAATAAACTAAATATACTAACCTACTAAACTAAACCTAAACCTAAACTAATAATAATAACTAAAATAAATTCACTAAAATAAAAACTTAAACCTAAACCTAAAAGATAAATAAACTAAACTAAACTAATAAAAATAAAAATAAAAAATAATGTAACTCACTAAAAAATAAACCTAAACTAAAATAAATAAATGATAAAATAAACTAAATTAAATAAAATAAATAAACTAAATAAAACTAAACTAATACTCTTAAAAAAAACCCATAAACCCTGACCCTAAAAATAAAACCCTAAACCCTAGACTAACCCTACCTAAACCCTAACCCTAAAATACCCACTAAAAAACCCTACCTACTAATAAATAAAGACCAAAAATAAAATATAAAAACCTAAACCTAAATAAAATAAAAATAAACAAACTTAAACCTAAACAAAAAATAACTAAAAAAAAAATAAAAATAAAATATGAAATAAAAATAAACTAAACTATAAAATAAAATAAACCTAAAATAAAACATAAAATTAAAGGTAAAATAAATAAAATAAATTAAACCTAAATAAAATAAAATAAACTAAATAAAATAAACCTAAAAAAACACTAAAATAAAACTAAAATTTAAAAAAAATAAAACCAAACTAAAACTAAAATACTAAACTAAAATAAAAAAATAAAATAAAACAAAATAAAATACCTAAAAAAAAAAATTAAACTAAAATAAATTAAACCTAAACCTAAATCAAAAATAAACTAAACCTAAACCTAAACCTAAACTAAATAAAATAAAATAAACTAACAATAAACCTATCCCTAAACAAATAAATAAAACCTAAAAGTAAACCTAAAATAAAAACATAAAACCTTAACCAAAAAAATAAAATAAAATATAAACATAAACCTAAACCTAAAAATAAAAAAAAATTAAACAAACCTAAAAAAAAAAAATAAAAATAAACCAACAAAATGAACCTAAAAAATAAAACTAAAATAAAAAAACCTAAACAAAAAATAAATAAACTAAAATAAATATAAACTAAATAAAAATAAAATACCTAAATAAATAATAAAATTAACTAAAATAAATTAAAATAAAACTAAATAAATCTAGCTAATGGTTTGCTTAATTTAAACCTAAACCCTAAGAAAACCCTAATCCTAAACTCTAAAACTAAACCCTGACCACAAACTAAACCTAAACCTAAACCTAAACCCTAAACCTAACCATATAAAACCCTAAACCCTAAACTCTAAAACCCACAGGCCAGCCTAAAAACACCTAAAACTAAAAAACTGGCTAAACTAAATAAAACCTAAAAAATAAAATATATAAAAAAAACTGAAATTAAAATAAAAGAGAATAAAATAAAATAAAACCTAAACTAAAACCTAAACCTAAATAAAATAAATAAAATAAAAATAAACTAAAATAAAATAAATAAAACTTATTCTAAACTAAAATATAATAAACCTAAGAATAAAAACCTAAATAAGATTAAACTAAAGTTGAAATAAAAATAAAATAAAATTCAAATAAAATAAAATATAAACTAAATAAAACCTAAACAAAAATAATTAAAAAAAAAAAACCAAAACCATAAAAAAAAAAACCTAATAAAAATAATAAAATAAACAAAATAAAATAAACATAAACCTAAACTAAAATAAATGAAACTAAAATAAATTAAACCTAAACCTCTAATCCTAAACCTAAAATAAACTAAACCTAAACCTAAACCTAGACTGAATAAAATAAAATAAAGGAAAAAAATAATAATAAACCTACAACACTAAACTTACAACCCTAAACCCTAAATCTTAAAAAACCCTAAAATAGAACAGCTAAACCACAAATCTAAACCTGACACAAACACAAACCCTAGCATAAAGCATAAAACCACAAACCACAAACCTAAACCCTAAACCCACCTAAACCACAAAACCCAGAACCCTAAACCTAAACCTAAAGTAAATAAATAAATTTAAAATAAACATAAACCTAAAACTAATAGACTAAACTAAACTTAAACCAAGAATGGACAAAACCTTGATGATAGAACATCACTCACCGGTCTTGATGGTGATGGGTGAAGGAGGGTGGATATGGAGGTGGTTTGAGCGATGGTGGTTATGGTGGCGGGAGGAAGATGAAGGTTACGGCCAGGTGGTGGTGGGAGATCGGGGATATGATGGTGGATCCCACTACTGAGAGAGGTTGAGGTGGTTCGATGGGCTGGAGAAAGCGAAGAATGGTCGATCTATCTTATGGAGCTATACATACAATAGAGGTTCTAGTTATCTAGGGTTTTGATTTGCTCTATTGCTCATTTTTTATCTATGTCATCATGTGTCTTAGAAAACTTGGTGTGTTACTTGGTTGATGAAATAAGAAGAAATGTTGAATCTGAATTTATTCTCTATTAAAAAAACCTAAACCACGGACCTAAAATCTAAACCACTAAACCCTAAACCCTAAACCCTAAATAAAATAAAAATAAAAATAAAAAAATAAACCCTAAAACCCTAAAAACCCTAAAACAAACCCTACCAACCTACCCTAAACCTAAACCCAAAACTTAAAACCAAAAACCCTAATCACTAAACTAAAAACTTAAACCTAAACCTAAATAAAATAAAACTTATAAAATATAAAATAAATAAACTAAACCTAAATAAAGAAAATAAAATAAAATAAAACCTAAACTAAACTAACCAACCAAAACCTAAACCTAAAAAAAATAAATAAATAAACTAAAACTAAACTAAAATAAAATAATAAATTAAAACCTAAATAAAAACATAAAATAAAAAAAACCTAAAATGTAAACTAAACAAAAATAAAATAAAATAAACCTAAAATAAAATAATTAAAACAAAAAAAAAACCTAAAACCAAAATAAACCTAAAAGAATCCACAATAAATAAAATATTAAATAAAAAAAAAAAAAAATAAATAAAAATAAAATACCTAAACCTAAATAAACTAAAATAAATAAACCTGACCATCTAAATCCCAAAACTAAATGAGCCCTAATAACTTTAAACCCTAAATGGGCCAGACCACAGGCCTAAACCCTAAACCCTGGGCTGACCATGGGCCACTAAATCTTTACCTAGCCACACACCAAAACTGAGCCCTAAACTAATCACCCTAAACCTACCACTGACCTAAACCCTATCACAAAGTAAAACCTAAACCTACATAATAAAATCTAACAGTATAAAAGAAACCTAAACTAAATTAAAAGATAAAAATAAAATAAAATCTAGTAAACCTGAGCCTACTAAAAAAACAAATAATAAACTACCTATATAAACTAAAATAAAAACAATTAAGATAAATAAACTAAAATAAATAAATTAACTAATAAAATAAAAAAAATAACATAAAGAAATAAAAATAAAATAAACTAAAATAAACAAATAAAACTAGATAAATTAAATAAACTAAACTTACGGGCTTGATTTTAAAGAAAAAACCTAAACCCCCTAAAAATAAAAATAAAACTAAACTAAAAAACCTAAAAACTGGTTTGCTTAATTTAAAATAAAAACTAAAGGCTAACCTAAACTAAAACTAAACCCTAAACCTAAACTAAAAAATTAAAATAAATAAACTAAATAAAAACCCTAAAAGCCCTACCTAATTCTAAACCCACACCCAAAACCCTAAACTAAACCCTAAACCTAAATCCTAAACCTAAACCACTACCTAAACCCAAAACCCTAAGCCACAAAACATGGCTGAGCAAACCTAACCTAAACCCCAAACTAGGCCTAAAACTAAAACCTAAAATCTAACATAAGTAAATAAAACCTAAAAATAAAATAAATAAAAAAAACCTAAACCTAAATAAATAAAATATAAAATAAAATATAAACTAAATTTGGACTTAAAAATAAAATAAAATAAAAAAATAAAAAAAAAATAAAATAAATAAAACCTAAAATTAAATTAAAAAATAAAATAAACCTGGAATAAAAAACCTAAATAAAATAAAAAACTAAATGTAAAATAAAAATAAAAATAAAATAAAATAAAATATAATTAAATAAAACTAAACTTAAAATAATCTTAAAATTAAAACCTAAAAATAAAAAAAAAACCAAACCTACAAAAAAAACTAAACAAATAAATAAATAAACAAAACCAAATAAACCTAAACTGATAAAATATTTAATAAATAAAACCTAAACCTAAACTAAAATAACAATAAACCCTAAACAAAATAAAATAAAATACACTAAAATAAACCTAAACCTAAACTAAAAAATAAAACCTAAAATAAACCTAAAATAAAACCTAAAGCCTAAACCCAAACCTTAAACCTAAAAAAAATGTAAACCAAAACTAAATAAAACCTAAAAATAAAGAAAATAAATAAACTAAAATAAAATGAAAAAAAAAAATAAAACAAAATAAAAAAAAACAACTAAAACCTAAACTGAACCTAAACTAAAAATGAAATTAAAATAAAAATGAAATAAACTAAAATAAAATAAATAAAACCTAAACTAAATTAATAAAAAATTAAAAAACTAAACCTAAAATAAAAATATAATTAAAAGTAAATAAAACCTAAATAAAAAAATAAACCTAAAATAAAACATAAACCTAAATAAAAAAAATAAAACCTAAACCTAAACTAAAAAAAATAAACCTAAGATAGAAATAAAATAAACCTAAACGATAAACTAAACTAAAATAAATAAAATAAACCTAAACTAAAATAAATAAATAAAATAAACTAAAATAAACCTAAACCAGAACTAAAAAATAGTACCTAAAATAAACATAATAAAACTTAACACCTAAACTTAAAAAATTAAAATAAGAACCTAAACTAAACCTAAAATAAAAATAAACCTAAAATCTAAATAAAAATAAAATAAAAAAATAAACCTAAATAAAATATAAAATAAAATAACTAAAATAAATAAAAAGTAAAATTAAATAAACAATAAACCTAAACCTACTTTACTTAATTTTTAAAAATAAAATAAATAAATAAACCCACAAACCCTAAACCTATAAAACTAAAATTAACTAATAACTAACTAATTAAAAACTAAAACTAACTAATAACTAACTAAGCTAAACAATTCCCAACTATTGATCTCTCAACTTATCCACCATTGCTGTGGCTCACAGAACTCCTCGAAGTAGATCGTAAAGGCTCTTCTTTCATTTCTTGAACATGGGGAAAACATGTGGTATGGGAGCTGGTCAAAAACTAAAGACCCATAGAAAAAATTAGAGGTGGGTAGACAAATCATATTAGAAAAGTCACCATGGAAATGAATGGATGAAGCCATTCACATGATCTTTTCATGCAAAGGGCATTGTGCTTGAAAACATTGGCATTGAGGCAAAGCAACCCAACTCTATCGAAAATGTGCTAGAGCTCAATTGATCAAGAATGGGAAAAAAATTGCATCCTTTGCTCCAAATGATGGTTGATTGAACTTCATCGAGGAAAATGATGAGGTATTGATTGGTGGATTTGGCTGCAAAAAGCATGATGTAGGAGATAATCTCGGAGTTAGGTTTAAGGTTGTGAAGGTTTCTGGCGTGTCCCTCTTGGCTCTTTTTAAGGAGAAGATGGAAAAGACCAAGTCTTAGTCTACTACATCCTCACTATTTTGAGCACTTAACATCTTTGTGTTTGTGCACCTATGGTTTTAACCTTTTCCACTTAAGATTCATCTTTTATTAAAGGAAACAAGTTCAGATTTTTTTCTTTTTTGGAACTCCTTTTAGCTTTTATGTTGAGTTTATTTCTTGATGTTTTGTAAACAAAAAAACCCTAAATGCTAAACCCTAAAACCCTTCACCTGAAATCCTAAACCCTAAACCCAGACCATAAACCCTAAGACCCTAAACCCTAAACCCTAAACCCAAAAACCTAAAATCTACAACCCTAAACCCTAAACCCCAAACCCTAAACCCTAAACCTTAAACTCTAAACCTTAAAAATTTAAAAACCTAAAGCAAAATAAAATTAATAAATAAAATAAATTAAAAACATAAATAAAACCTAAAATTAAACTTAAAAAGAAAATAATAAAATAAAAATAAAACTAAAATAAAATAAAATAAATAAAACCTAAACTAAAAAAAAATAAAAAAACCTAAATAAAATTAAAACTAAACCTAAAATAAAAAATAAAATAAATAAAAATAAAATAAAATAAAATGAAATAAAACCTAAACCTAAATATAAAACTAAAATAAATAAAATAAAATAAAACTAAACTAAAATAACATAAACCTAAAATAAAAAAATAAAAAACTAAAATAAACTAAACTAAAATAAATAAACCTCAACTAAACCTAAAATAAACTAAAAACCTAAACCTAAAATAAATAAAATAAAATAAACTAAAATAAACCTAAACCTAAACTAAAAATAAAACCTAAAAATAACCTAAAATAAAACCTAAAACCTCAAAAAAATAAAATAAAACCTAAACCTAAACCAAGAAATAAAAAATAAAATTAAAATGTAAAAAAATAAAATAAAAATAAAACAAAATAAAAAATAATCTGAAACTTAAACTTAAACCTAAAAATAAACTAAAATAAAAAACTTAAAAATAAATACACTAAACTAAATATATATAAAAATAAAGCTAAATCAAAATTAAAAATAAAATAAACTAAAATAAATAAAAAATAAACTAAGTAAACCTAAACCTACTAGTGCACTTAATTCAAAAAATAATAATAATAAAATAATTTCAAAAAACCCTAACCTAAATGACTAAAATTAACCTAAACTAGTAAAAATCTACTTTAAACCTTAAAAACCTAAACCCTAAGCTAAACCCTAAAACCATAAACCCTAAATAAACCTAATGAAACCTAGAAGAGTCGAGAACTTGAAGTAGTCAGGAAGGACTAGGGTGTTATGATCTAAATATACCCATAATAAATAATCCAAAGAAAACTTAGGACATAGTAAAGGCCTACCAAACTAACAAGGCACTCGTTGTAAAAAGGAAAGCATAGTAAACTTACATTCTCCAAAGTAATAACCACTAGGGTGACACATTAGCGATAGCATGTTTAACCTAAAATAACTACTAAATGAGTGCCTATATCTCAACTAGAGTAACCGAGATAAAAGATATGTGTTTATTTTATATGTTTGTGTAGTTTGTGTTTGTATTATGTCGATGAAGATAACATTGCGTTCCTTACAACACTAAACACATCATGGTGATTCACAAAATAAGAATACTTTCAACATGAAAGAGATTGAATTCAAAATGGAATTTTCATTGATGATACTTAAAACATGATTTATAATATTTATTTAAGTAAAGCCCATTGATTGGAAGATTTGGGTGCTCACCCTTATGATTAATAAGATAAGATCCTCCTTGGTAGGCCTTCTTTATGGAAAAAACTCCAAATAAAACACCTCCCATATTAATGGGCAACAAATCTCCTTAGAACTAAAATAAGCTCTCTTACTTGAAAACTCTAGGGGACCAACTTGTTATGAGCTTGAATCATTTTAACTTTATAACGAGGTTTTGGCATGCTGTGAAATCTCTCCTAAACCTTCAAGCTCTTCTAACCACAACTTATTGTTCTCCTTTGTTGTAATCTTGCTACCATTATCATAGTAATGGGAGTTATATTTTAATAGAATGAATTGAACACACACTAAGGAGAAAAGAGTAGACTAGGTTGAAGTTATATATGTGGTGTGGTAGGCCCACAAGGCTTCAACCAACTACTAATTCCACTATCGCTTGTTTTTGTTAAGTGTCTTCTTTAGTATTTGGATGAGGTTTGTTGAGGGCTTCCCAAGCCCTTTACCCTCGGGTAGTTGATTGTAGAATATCTCAAATCTATGTTGTGTCTTTATGGTGAAATTTTTTTATATAGGAGGGGAATCACCTTCAAATCTATGGGAAGAAATGAAAGAGGAAAGCATATAAAAATTCATCTTTTTAGGATGCCACATAGATCTGTAGATGTACTTATTCAAGTGATCAGGTATGTCATCAAGGAAATAGTGTACTATCTCAGATAAAGTCAACCTTTAATGGACCTAATCACCTCAATAAGACACAGGATGATGGTCTAGATATGGAGATTCTTCCTACTTTACATGGAAAAGTAAAGTAGGATTTATTTTAAATTGGGTTCATTAAGTTCCCATAATTAATTACATCCTAAAATGGTGATTCCTTAGGAAAACTCTCGATTAAGGTAACTGATCATTGTGTTCAAAGATTTCAATAGGAAATGACTATCAATCGATTGGTTCATTTTTGAAGATCAAATTGGATTGATCAAAGAGAGGGAGTTATTATTGAAGCCAAAAATAGAAGATAAGTAGGAGATGCCCATGATGCTAGGAAACCTAGCGAACAATCTCAAACTATCCTATAGTTGGGCTTTACATTTTGAAATTGATTGAATTTGTTTGAGTTCAATTTTAATTAGAAATAGGACTTATGATTCCTTAACATAGGATTAAGAAAATGCATAAGAGGTGAGGAATTATACTTATGACCCACAAAGGGGAGAAGTAACCTTAGCACCTAAATCTAGGGAGCTTTAGAGAGGGCCGAAAGCATAACCTAAATCTAAGGCAAAAATGGATAATTGGTTTGCCTCCATAAGAGAGGACAAACCATCTGATAGCTTGGACTTACAACCACCTGGGGGTGGCTACCAACTAACTCCTCCTATGATTTTAAATATATGTAGGCAAGTCATTATGCTTATTCAAGATAGCTAGGCTATTATTTATTTAGAAATATACTAAGGCCTTAAACTCACTCCCTAAAGAGACTAGGTCATGTAAAGAGCATACTTCAAATGACCTAAATCTAATGAAATTCAAATTTCATTTTATTTTCAATTTTGGATGATTATTTTTTACTCAAGATAATAGGATTCATATGCCTAATGAATGAGAAATAAAGTTATTGGCCAAAATTAGTGAGAAGGGAGGAGGACAGTTTCCACCATGGCTCTCAAAGGTCAAGCCAAGTTTCTCTGGCAAAGGTGGAAGCCCTCTAATCAAGAGTGAAATAATATCCTGTTGTGCATGATAATGCAATAGAAATAATCATCCAACTAAGGGGTTGCTAATTCTTTTATCTTGATTTTAAACCTAAGCTTTAGGTGAGGTTATGAGTTCTTTATTTTTAATTTGAGTTATTAAGTTTGGTAAAAGACTTATTCTTCCCTAAAGAGCCTAATCCACATCCAGGCCATACATAAAGCAAGGTATAAACTAGGAAAATCATGCCACTTAATTCACAAGCTAAACAAATCATCAATTAATTTATAAAACTAATCGCAAAAAGAATAAATGGCTGGTGCACCACAAACCAAAAATATCAAATTGGGAAAGCTCTACCCCTTATAAAACACATTACAAATGAATTAAATTACAATTAAGCATGGAATTCATTATTATGGGGGTCTTCAAGCCTAAATCTTCTTTCTTCTTCTTCTTTTTCTTTTCTTTCTTTGATTCCTTCTTTTGGATGGTTGGAAGGTAGATGCTCCAAGGCTTTTACATGGTGTATAAGATAGGATCTTGACCAATGCTCATCCTAATCCCCATAATAATCATTCTAAAATCTAATTGCATAAATTTACATTAAAAGAAAAAAAATCTAACTAACACTTGCAAAATAAAGGTTAGCTAAAATAAACCAAATAAATCCCAAGCATGTATATTGAACTTATCACCCACACATAGGTGACTAAGTCCACCCTATTGGATTGTGCTTGGTATAAAAGCACCCAAGCAAAAGCTATATTTTATTTATGATTACACCCTTTTACAATCCCTGAGAAAATAATGACTAAGAGCATCCTACCATTCATTCTACGAGCATACACCCTAACATCTAGTCTAAAACATATATCACAAAACAAAATAAAACACCAAACCATGCACTGACCTAATCTAAAGTTAGAAATGGTGACTTAGGCTAATATGTGTGCTTTGAAGGTTTGTGTGGTATGCTTAGCTATGGCTTTATGTTCAAATTTTCTATGTGTGAAAACATGTTCAACTTAGTGGAAGGTTTCATTTAAGTTGTTTAGTTTTCTTAGGTTGATTTTATTTCATGTTTTGATTTGGTTCAAGTGAATCCTACAATTAATTACTAAGTTATGAAGAGAGGAAAGAGAACTAACTTCTCTTTCCTTTCCTAACCTAAGTAATTTCTAAAGTAAGTTCACATTTTAGTTTTGTTTAGTGAATGTTTTGATTAAGTCTTTTAATTAATCCTACATTTAGATGAACTCTAAATAAACTTATTCAAAAAGAAAGGCATTTTAAGATTAAATAAAATGAACTAAATTCACAAAACACACATTCCTTCATTTCTTTCCCAACATGTATAGCATGCATATGAGTGAATCCTGAGCATATTTATATATACAAATGAGAACATTTAACACACTTTATGATGCATGCTAAGTAATCTATTTAAGGAAATTTATAAGTTTACTATGCATGATTTTTCTTAAGTAGAAAAGGGTTTCTTTATCCAAATTTTCACATACACACATTAAAGTAAGAAAGGCATAAGTGAGTATAGCACCATTGTTAACGAGGTGTAAGGTACAAGTCCCAGGGCTACTTAAAGCCTCACAACCTCATTTTTCTTAAATACAAACATGTGTATAAAAGATATGAAATGGAGAGGAAAGAATGCATAAATTGAATTAGTTAATTCATTTTTGTTTATGAAATTTATGTGTGTTAGTATAGGTAATCCTTATTAAGTGGTAGCATAGAGATGAATAGGATATAGAATTAGGTAAGTGTTAGGTTCTTTTCAAATGAACCATACATCTTACCAACTCCTCAAAAAACTATGCTAATATAAAAAAGAGGAAAACTATGCTAAAACACACCTTTCTACACTTTCACATGCAAGCTCATAATTAAAATATAAGTAATATACTTTTAGATTTGAGACTTGATTTATATGTTTTGAGAATAATTTGAATTTAGTAGTGATAATAGCCACTCATATTTCTACTTTAGCCAACACATGCAAATTTGACATAAAGTAAACAATTTCATTTTAAACTTAAATTTGAAAAATATGAATGCATGAAACCACATGACATAAATTTAACATGTTGGGGAAAAACTCAAATCAATGAAAGCATGTAAACAAATTCACTTTAATTAAATCCTAAAGACATTCTTATAGAATAAGAAAGTTTAAAATAAATCAAAGTGTATTCAATGTGATTTTATTTAGTTTGAAGTTCAATTTAATTTTAAAAGGTGAGTTGTGTTTTTGTTCCTAACCCATTCCACATGTGTTTGATATTTTGTTTAATTTTTAGATGATTAGATTCATTTTTTATGTATTAATTAGGTTAAGGTATGAATTAAGTAACTTAATTAAACCTTACCTACCACCTTAACATAGTTAACCAAATAATTATGAGCCTAATGAGATGACATAAAACTCACAAGGAATTTAAATTTGCAATGCACCTAATAAGAAAAAGGCTAATGCAATTTGGCTCATAATTAATGGTTAATTAAGCAAGGGGTTTAGCTTAAGTAATTTCAAAATACCTTTCACATATGAATTGGGTTTTGATTTCCTTGACTTGAACAGGTTATTCAACACCTAAGCATCTACCCAAAGTAGATTAATTAAGTTCTAGAAATTTTTAGAATTTTAGAAATTAATTAAGGGATAATTAATGAATTAACCCTTAATAAGAGAAGATTAAGGAAGAAAATGGAGGTTTAGTGAATAGCTTGGAAATGCCCCAAAATTATTCTCTAAACCTCCTATCTATTGGATCTAATCCAACTCTAATCATGGATTAAAACCACTAATCACCTTAATTATCCTTTATTAGGTTAAGGGAGTAATTAGGAAACCCATATGTAATTCCCCAATTAAGCCTTCAATAAATTACAGAAAATTAGGAGGCAGAAGTCATCCCCTTAAATATACTCAAAAAGTTTGAAATTAATCAGAGACTTAATTAAGAGCTAATTAGCAAAATGAAATTTCTAATAAAGCCCAAAATTAGAAAAAGCATAACTCAAAATCAATTGAAATTATTTTTAAAATATTTTAGCTAGAATTTTCTTTCCATAAAAATTTATTTCGTATTTTTCTGAATTTTATTGAGAAAGATATGAATTTTAGAAGATCCATAGATTAATTAGCATTAATTAAGAATCCTAACTAATCCCTTAGTGCACAGCGTGACGCGTGGCGGCGGTGGTCAACGCGCTTTACACACATCATGCCGTGAGCCCGCTACTTAAACATCACATCAAGTGGCGGCTGGCGGTGGGACTCACTTTGATCTTTATCGTTCGATCAAAGATCGGACGACCAAGGATCTCCCTACAGGTTTAAAAGGGATAAAAGAAATTCCAAATGTGGGAATAATCTCAACTGTCCATGATCTAAGGGAAGATCCAAGCGATTGAGCTTCGATTGAAAATAAAATTTTACCCACACCATCTAAAGCCAATAAGGAACATCCATTGGTGGGATGAATTGAAAATTCCTTTCACAAAGACCAACACCTCCTATGCTTTGGGTGGTCAAAAATTCCATACCTCACGATGATGCTTGAGATCGATGAGGTACCTTTGTCTAGTGGAGACAAAGCCATATTGAAATTCTTAGGCCTTGTGGTTGAGTGGATTGCTCTATGGACCAACACCACTTAAAATCTCTTGCAGCTTTGATCCAATTGCTCCTCTCCTTGTTGTGAGAACTCAGGTAAAAGCTTGAGTGTGCTTAGATTGATCCTTAGAGGAAGTGTGCAGAGGAATTAGAGTGGTTTTTAGAGCGGAGAAAGTTGGAAGTTTAAGTAAGTTCCCCTATTTTTTGATGAAGTTCAAATTCTTAGGAAGGCTCTCTGATCTTTCCTAACACTCTTTAGGGCTTGATCGAATTGAGGAATGATGGTTTTGAATTGAATTAGGGGAGTATATCTCCCCTTGAAGGATCATGGGCGCAAGCTTCTTTTCCATTTTGATCCAATTGACTATAGATTGATCCATGATGGGCCAATAAGTGTGAAATTGAATACAATGAAATTGACAGGATTTGAATAATGGACCCCCATTGGGTGCACCACTCTTCATTTGGTCCCCTTGAGCTATTAGAAAGCATAAAGTGGATATGAAGAGGGTATGACCAAATTACCCATGGATTAGGTCAAAATTTGTTCTATGGCCTAGGGTAAAATGGTCATTTTACTTATTTTTCAATTTGAATATATTGTGTATGTGGAGAAACTAGGTTTTGTCAAGTTTCATGAGATTTGGAATTCATTTGATAAGGTTTGGCTCATGTTGACCTATTTCAGTCAAAATGGTTCAACTTGGGTCAATCTGACCAATTGGTCAAATTGGGTCAAACTAAGGGTTGGGCCAAGTTCATATGACCATTTAAAATGTTTTGGTGGATTTGGTTTGGTTCAATTTGGTATAGTTTTGATTTTGGCTCATTTGACTTCATTTAGGTCAAATGGGTCAGGTTGACCTATTTGACCCATTTGACCTATTTGGGCTATGGGTTGGTTTAGGTTAGGTTAGTCATATGGAGTGGATTTGTATCTTTATTTTCAATTAATTTTGGTTAAGTTTAAATTTGGCTCAACATGATCCCTTTAGGTCAAGTTGGGTCTAAGATCAATTGGGCTAGGTTAGGTTTTGTTGGCCAATTGAGGCTTTGGTCAAGTCTCACAAGTGATTTGGAATGAACTTGACCCATTGGTTTCAACCAATTTAGTTTAGATCAAGTTTTGACATTTTGACTTTTAGGTCAAGTTGGATCAACTTGGGTCAAAGTGGATTGGGCTAGGTTAGGCTCAAATGTTGGCTTGGTCAAGTTTAAACATAGGTCATGAGTGAACTTAGATTAATGGTTTCAATCAATTTAGCCTATGGTGAAATTTAGCTATGTTAGGTTTCATTTTGGACTAAGTGTTGACTTGGTCAACCTTAGATTTGACTTAGTTTGACCCAATTTGATTGATTGATCATCCCATGATGATTGTTGATCATGATGAGAGGCATAGGTGAGTTTGGTTCAATCCAATTTGGTTAGGATTAGAATTTGGCTCATAAGGGTACTTTAGGTCACTTTGGGTCAAGTGAGCCTAAGTGGGTCAAATGGCTTGGTCAAAGCTTGATTTGAGCTTGATTGATCTTGTATATGGACTTATGATTGAAATATAAATCCATTTACAAGTGGTTTGAAGTCAAATGGGTTTTGGTTCATTTGACAATTTCATATTCAAAGGAAGAATATGAAGGGTTTTGGGTTTGATTTTTGACTTGGGTTTTGATTGAGTGATTGGAGTTTGGATTTATATATGGGTTCATGATTGTAGGTTTAATTGAATCATGAAGAAAAATCAAGTTTGGCTTGATTTGAAATTGATTTGACTAAGTTCAAGATTTTGACTTTAAGAGCTTAGATTGGATTTTGATTTGAGTTTGATTTTGGAAATAGTTTTGATTGTTTAAATTTATATTTCATTTATATATGTAAATATAAATGAGAATATAAATGGATCATGAGAAAATTTCAAGGATTTGAAGTGGTTTAATCATGATTTGGGCTAAGTTCATTAAGAAGGATTTAAAGGACTTAGGAAAACTTTGGAGTTTGGAGTTTGAATTTTTGAATTCAGCTAAATTGATTTATATTTATATTTCATTTATATATGTGAATAAAATTAGATATAAATGAATTATGAAAATCCCATGAATTTGAATTGATTTGATGATTATTTAGGCTAAGTCCATTAATGGAAAATTAAGGACTTAAGAAAGGTTTTAGATTTGGAATTTAATTTGAGGATTTGATTTGATTGATTTATATTTATATTTCATTTATATATGTCAATATAAATGAGAATATAAATGATTTTTGAGAAAATCCCATGAGTTCGAATTGGTTTAGAGTTGATTTTGGCAAGTCCATTAGTGGAAAATAAAAGACTTTTGAGAATTTCATGAATTGATTTTGACTTTTGAGTTTAGTTTGATTGGTTTGAATTTATATTTAATTTATATATGTGAATATAAATGATAATATAAATGAATTATGAGAAAATATCAAAGTTTTGAATTGATTTGGATCAAGATAAAGGAAGATTAAGGACTTAGAAAGATTTGAACTTAGGAATTTTGATGGATTTTGATCATGGTTTTCAATCATAGATTTCAATCATGGATTTTAATGAGATTTCAATCATAGATTTCAATCATATAGAGTTGATTTGAGTTTGGAGAAAATTAATAAGATTGATTTGGAGTTTGACTTGAAGGAAGGAAAGTGAGGAATGGTTTAAGCTAAGGGTAGGAAAATTTTCTTAACACCCCAGGCATGACCTATTCTATGGCTAACTCTTCTAAGTATCTAAGCCTAGGTTGAGTGTCCACCAAATCACTAGATGTGTCTTAAGACTAAGGAACTCTTAAATTCTAAGAGGTGTCTTATGTCTAAGATGGAGGGGTTGAGAGCTCATCCTGAAAATGATGTCAATAAAGGGCGCCCAATAGGTATGGTGTTATTGATAAGGAACACCGCATGTATTGGTGTTGACCGAAATGATCAACAACATCGAGAGATCACAAGCACTAATAGAAACAATCTATCCCTAACCTAAGGCATAGAAAGAATCAGCTTGTGCAATGTGGCTACTTATGTCCAAGACATGGGAGAGAAAGAATCCACTAGGGATAGTGTGTGAACCTTCCACTAGGGAAAGGTTCAAATCATCCACAAGGGATGAGAGGTTTGATTTGATTTGAATCTCCGAAGAGAAATTGATTTATTCAAATTCCAAAGAGGGTTAAATTTGTTTAATTTTGGTTAGGTTTGAATTTTTAGATGAACCCTATTGGTTTCCAATTGATTACACTAAGTAGGAGCCATGGAGGGTAAGACCTAACTCAGATTTACAAATCCAAAGGGGTAGTCTACTAAGCACATAGTAGGACTAACCAACTAAAGGGATGCCTTTAAATTATGCGGCTACTTGGGAAGAAAGCATAGTAGACTTACATCCTCCAAAGTAGAGATCAATTGGGGGTATTGGCAAGGCAGATTGAACCCAACCTAGGTTGACTATTGAGTGAATGTAGTTGGGGGACTTAAATCAACTCAAAGATAGTCAAGATTGATTTCATTTTTAGATTTGATTATTTTATTTATGATGGATCCCATAGGTTTGCGATGAACTGCACTGAGTAGGGGCCATGGAGGCCTACACCTAACCTAGATTTACTATCCAAAAGGTAGTCTTAAGGTAGGACTATCCAACCAAGGGAAATGCCTTTTGGTATACAATGATCAAGTCTTAAGAAGAAAGCATGGGGACTCACATCTTCTAGAAATAAGGAACCATTGGAGTGATCAATTGCTCTGGGCAATAAATTAGACTCGACCTAGGGCTGAATATTGAGTGAATGCCACTAGGGGACCTAAATCAGCTCAAGAATAGTCAAAGATTAAATTCTTTTTTAGTTTTGGTTTTGGTGGATTCATTGGTTTGTGATGGATCATCGAGAAGGAGCTTATAAAAGCTAGACTATCTCAAATTTGTGAACCAGGGAGTAGCTTTCCGATGGAGAACTATCCACCAAAGGAGTGCCTTTCAGTTTGCAATGATTAATTGAAGGAAAGAAAGCTCGAGGACTCACATTTTCCACTAGAAAAGATCAATGGGGTGATCAATTTCTTTGGGAAACAAATCAAACCTGACTTAGGGTGCTCGTCAATTTGCAACAATCATGCTAGAAAGAATGCATCATAGTCTTACATCTTTCAAAGTAGAATGATTGTCGGGGTAACCTGCTTGTGGTAAAATAGATTGAACCCAATCTAAGGGAGACTACGGTGAAATGACAATGATTTATCTCAACTTAGGTAGTCAAGCATTTCCTATAGGAGTTAAGACCGCCTAAAGATAGCATGCCTACTTGGGAAAAGGGGCCCTTTGGGGGTTTGAATTCCTAATCCACAAGAAAATTAATTTTATTTATTTTTTTATTTTAGTTATTTGTTTGTTTAAGTGTGGACCCTGTTAGTTTGTAAGGGATCATATTGAGAAGGTGCTCATATCATCCTAGACCTATCTTAGAATTACTAAACCAAGGAGAATAGATCCGAACAAATTCTTCAACCATAGGGGTGGCTACTAGGAAAGGAACTATCTAATCCAAAAGTAAGGGTGTCTAAATGGGGTCAAAAGGACTTGATCCAAATAGAGTGCCACAAGGGATGGGGCGCTAAGGGCTTAATCAACACCTGGAGAAGATGACATGGCTAGTCATATCAATAGGTATTATCCAACTCAAGGGAAAGCCGACTTATGCCAGAGTGGTGCACTCACCAGGTGTTCCTTTGTTAGCATTGAACATCAACCAACCTAAGGTGCCCTTTTGACAATCACTAGGAAGAAAGCTTGGGGACTCACATCCTCCTATAGTAGAGGGACTATTGGGATAGTTTATCTTACTCGAGTGCTATCGACCTGGGAGACTCTTGAGTGAATGCCATAGAGGGACTTAGATAAACTAAAAAGTAGTCAAGAGGAAAGGAGCCTCTGAGGGACTTATCCTGAACTTCAAATATACTAGTTCAAGAAGAAAGCATAGGGACTCACATCTTCTTAAATGAAGTCAATAAGCTTACTGGCTGGGTAGTGAAGGCTACCATACTAACAAGGTGCTCATTGGTTTTCAATGGTCAAGTTAGGAAGAATGGGGACTCACATCTTCCAATAAATGATCATTGGGGTGACATACTAGTGAGGTAGCATGTAGACCCAACCTAGAGAAGCTAATGAGTGAGTGCCACAGGGGGCTTGCTCCCACATCAAATAGCTTGAGACAAAAGATTTGTGTTTGTTATTGTGCATGTGTTAAAAGGAATAGGATGCCTCTAGGGGACTCTTACACCTACCTTAAACACACTAGGGTTTGTTGAAATGGTGCCATGGATGGAAAAAAAGGATTCCCACTAAGAAAGGATGCCGCTTGGGTTCTCTCGCATTTAACTTAGTTATGCTAATTGAAATAGGATGCCTCTCGGGTTCTCTTACTCCTATTCTAAAGGATCAAGAGATTGTGTTTATGTTGTGAAAGAGGGATAGGATGCCACTAGGGGACTCTTACAACTACCTAAACATCACGATGAATTCACCAGACAAACAATAACACTTTGAAAGAAGAAGATTGATGAGGAATTAGATTTTTGTTCTTTTTATTAATAATTATTTTAGACATGATTTATTTCATGGGTAATATTTCTTTAGATAGAGCCCATTAATTGGAAGCATCAGGTGTTCCCCTTTACAATCAATAAGATAAGATCCTCCTTGGTAGGCCTTCTCTATGACATAGGGGCCTTCCCAAGTGGGTTCAAACTTGCCTCCCATTTTTTGATGGGAAATAATTGGTCTCCTTAGGACTAACAAGTTCTCCCTAAAAATACCTAGGGTGACCAACTTGTTGTGAGCTTGAATCATTTTGGCTTTGTACAACTCGAGGTTTGCACCCATCCATACTCAAACCTTGAGCTCTTCTAACTACAACTTTGCATTCTACTCTATAGTGATCTTGTTACCCAATGCTATCCTTAGTGATGGGAGTTGAACTTCTAAGGTAGAATGGCTTTAGATCCATACACTAAGAAAATGGGGTAGCGGGTTAGTCGGTATGTGCGGTAGGCCATGAGGCTTCAACTGCTCATTCCACTATCATTTATTATCATCAAGAGTCTTTTCTATCACGGATGAAAGTTTTGTTGAATGCTTACGCTAAGCCATTTTTCTCGGGTAGTAGATGGTGGAGTATCTCCAATCTATCTCGTGTCTTCAGAAATGTTGATCTTTGTGCTTTTGAATGCAGTACCATTATCAGATATAATTCATTGAGGCACCCCAACCTATATGATATGGTTTCAAAAATTGAAGCACTTTGACTATGACCTCTCACAGTGGGATGGCTTCCACCCACTTGGAAAAGTAGTAAGGAAAGCTATGATGAATCGATGCCCCTTGGAAGAAGGAGGATCGATTGAACCTACAATATCGATACCACAACATTCAAATGGTCATGAGGCCAATGTAGGTTATGGAATATTGGGTGGCTGATGGAGGACCACACCATGCACCTAACTCTGATGGTATCTTTTAGCTACTTCCATGCAATCTGTAATCATCGAAGGCTAGTAGTATTCAAGTTGCTTGATCTCCATCTTCATCTTCAGGCTGGATTGATGTGCTCCACATAGACTTGAGTGTACCTCAGTTACAATGCCATGAGCTTCATGTTTGTCTAAACAATGCAACCACATTTGGTTAAAGGGCAGATGCAGGTGCCATCAACAAGATGGGAGAGAGCTCTCTGTTTCACCTGATGGGCTTGTGACTTTTCTTGAGGTAGTTTATCGGTGTTCAAGTAATCTATGAATGGTTGCCTCCAATCTAGCTCATTGTCCATTTTGGCAATGGTAACCTCCCCTTCAAGAGAAAGTCTCTCGATGAGTTCAGCATCAATAAGGGATAGGATTTGTCTATTTTGAACCCTTGAAATGGACTCATCTTTTGACATGCCAACTCTTTGGCAAGTTTGGCCAAGGCATCTACTTTGCATTTCTCTTGGGAACCTTGTAGATGGTGACTTAGAACCAGACTTCATGGTATACTGTAGTAATGATGAAGCTTGGGTTTGAGAACTGTAAGACACGGCAATGGTTGATGACCTTCGAATCCCAAAGATGTTGATGCTCTTGACATTGATAGTGATGGCTAACTCTAGGCAATTAATCAAGCATACTCCTTCATTGTTGGTAGGGTTGGACAGATAATATGAGAATCTCATCACATCATGGTTTGGAGTTAGAAGAACTATTCCTACCTTTGCCTTTCTTGGGAGAATAGATCATGGTGCTTCACCTTTAAGAAAAGAAGCAGCACCATCAAAATACATCTCCCATCGGTGGTTGTCAGCCTCCCTAAGTTCATGATTTGTTCATCGGGGAGATCATCACTAAGCGGAGGGTTAGCAGGAAGTGGGTGTGCTGTTAAGAAATCCTTCAGTGTCTATCCTTTTACTACACGGAGGGGTACAAATGTGATATCAAAGTATCATGGACAGCGCCAAACATCTGGATATCATTGGCCGTGTCATGAGATATTATAGTGGATTCATTCTAGAGATCAAGTTCACTTTATGAGAAAGCATATAGTGTCATAGCTTCTGAGATGCAAAGATCAAAGCTAGGTAATGTTTCTCAATAGGTGGATAGTTTTCTTTAGCAGGGATCAGATGACGGTTGAGGTAGTAGAGTGCACTCTCCTTCCCTTCATCATTGGCTTGATAAAAGCAGAGAGAATCATAATATAAAGGATGAGTGGCTGCATGGGGGCTACTAGACTGGCGGCTTCACCAAATACTCTTTGATGTATTCGAAGGCATGGTGGCACTTGTCATCCGACTTGAACTTGACATCCTTTTGATAAGTGAGAATGGGCATCTCCCGATAGGTTTGAGATAAAGCATCTTAGATATGCCATCCATTCTTGAAAGGATGAGTTGAGTTAAACTCATGAGGTGGCATTTCTAAGATAGCTTTAATCTTTTTTTTAGGATCTATTTCTATTCCGGTGTCAAACAACAACTCAAGGAATTTCCGAAGCTACTCAAATGCACACCGTGATTCATTTTGAGGTTCTATTATCTTAATTCTACTCTCAAGTCAAAGATGTGGTCTTCCTTTTCTACTCTTGACTACTAGATCATCAATGTAGCACTCAACCTAATGATGGATGAGTTCATTGAAGATCGAGTCATGGCCCATTGGTATTAGGTGCAACATGAGCATTGACAAGCTATCTCTTGAAAGAGATCTTCATGATCATTTGATTAATTAATCAACAAGCTGAACACTTTTGTGAATACTCATTGGTAAATGAGCTCAAACACTCTTTGATTTGATTATGATGAAATCATTTAATGTCCAAACAAGCTGTTAGCTTTCGATAAGGCTCATTATGATCGTGACAATATATATTTAATGTTCATGAAACACTCAAACTTGTTTAATGTTTGTTTTTCTTCTATGACAAGCTTGTTAAAACTTGTTTAGGATATTTACTTTATAAAAGAATGCATTAATTAAATAAAATATATGTATATTTATAAATATAATTTTAATATTATATAATAGTTTCTTAACTTTAGCGTAATAATAATTTCTTAATTTTAATTTTTAATATTACATATATATTAATCAGCATTGATTCACCATGATCCTCATCTTCTGACTCATTGGTTATCTTCAATGACTCTCATTTTCAATCGAATCTTTTAATGATGGGCTGATCTTGATAAAGCGATATGGTAATAACATACTAGGCTCTTATTCGATTTCTAATTCCACATTCAGTGATTTCTCTTCCTTTGGTTCTTTTATCATAAAAGAAAATGAGGTGATAAGAAAAGATTTTATTCTTGATGATTGATGCTTATATGTCAAGGTAAGTGATTTATTATTTTGGTTAGGTTTATGTGAGAGTTTGTGAAGTAAGAGAAATCATGTTCTTGTCATTTATTGTCGTGAACTCTAAGTAATGAGAGGAAAATCTTTGTAGAAAGTTTGATTGGTATTTCCATTATGTCATTTTTTAGGGTTATCCACTAAATTTCATTATTTTGACAAATGATCAAAGAATTTTTTTGCAATGTTAAGTTTATGTTTGACTGAGACTTTGGATACTTCAATTTTTCTTCATGTTGATAGGATAGGTTTCGTTAACTATTAAAAACCATTAACTTGTTTAATTATTGCTTGATAAGGCTTGATAATAGTCGCTAAGATACTAATTAAGCTCATTTAATACCAATCAAGCTACTCAATAAGAGCTGGATTAACTATAAATACCAACACTCAATCTCAAATCATTTTGAACATCCTCTAAACTGGGCTCAAACTGCAGCTTGTGAGCTCAAATCAACTGAGCTCTTGCTATTCAAGCTGAATATCTTGGCTTGGTTTGTTGGTTTTTCCCCTTGGTATGTAGCACTAGCATTTTTTTCCAAAGGCATGACCCCATTATATTTTTCTTTCTTTTTCTTTCATCTTTGATACATCTTGATTTGGTTATAGCAATGATCCATCCATGAAGAGTAAGGCATGAGATGAGAATGTCCACCATTAATTATATAAGAGAAACTCATCCTTAGGACATGCTTTTTAAGTCCTTTAAAATTGACATTGAATTTGTCCATTCTTCTTCTTAACGATGACACTAATAACCATGAGGATATTTTTCTTCCACGATGAAACCAACATTGATCTTTCATGACTCAAAATGACCTTGTTGTCTAATCATGCATCTAGGAGCTTGAATAGGGTAGTATTGGGTCAAGATGGACGCTTGTAGATAATAACATCTCTTCATAACTCCATGCAAAGTAGTCTTTAAACTTAGTTAATGCTAACTAAGTCATTAGTTTCTTCTTCATTCACAATGAGTGATGTGAGAAGAACTGTCTAAATGATTGGAATAAGGCAATAATCATCTGTCATTGATTGGACACTTGTACCAAATCCCCAGTCACACTCTTGATTGTGCTTCCTATCAGATTATTCCATATTGTGAGTATTATTCACTATGCTTGACATGTGTGAAGAACTAAACTTTTTTGTATAAGATTTTGAACATAAAGCAAGTAAAGTCAAAAGGTAATTCCATTAATTCTTTAAAGTATCCTCTCAAGCTCTACATCAATTTCAGGGATGATGATAAAGAACTTCTCTTCATGTCAGAAAGACTTAGGGACTTTCTTAACTACTAGACCTTCAACTTTTTGAGATGTAAGTGAGGTAAGAGCTAAGGTTCCCAACTGCTTCCTAATAGTTTCACATAAACCAGATTCGAATACTTTTCTTTTCTTAGAGGCCTGGTCTTCATCTTTTGTCTAGATTGAAAGTCACCTCCATTGAGGTGAGAGGGGTTGTACACTAATCATATTCTGGGTCCTGAGATGGTTAAGTCTTGAATACTAGGGTACTCTATGAACAGAACCTCTCTGGTGAGGGACTAGTCTCCCGCTCAACTTATATTTTGGCCTCTGCCTCGGGTGGTGGTTGTGCCATCTACATGTCCATATGATGGATGAACGTGTGGAATGTGATATGGAATCTATTTCTTCTTCAATTCCCCTTTCTTATTCACTTGGACTTTTCTTTTCTTTTCATTTTATTTTATCTTTTCTTTGCTTCATTTTCTTTTCTTTTACTTGCATTTGAATTTTGTCCAAGTTCATGAGAAAGGATGTTTTGAGGAAGATAGTAGTTATCCTCATAAATCTCAACTTCTAACAAAATAGTTTTCATCTTGTTGACATAGTATTCAATTTCATCTTTCTAAACTTGATCTTGATGAAGGGAGATAGAACAACCTTTTCGATGTATCAAGGCCTAAGCAAAGCAATGATAAAAGTATCAATGATGTAGAACTTGATCTTTTTATCTCCAAAGGTAACACTATAGAACCTAAAGCTCGCTCACCTTGATCATTGAATCCTCTCAACATCATTTTATCTCTCGGTGTAAGATGTCGATCTTATAGCAAGGGTGTTTAGACTCATAATGTTCCATGCACTGAATATGAGAACCCTTGAGTATGAACTTTGTCCATGTCACTTGATGTGAGGGAGGTTGTGCTCCAAGTCCCCAAAAGAAGGTCTTCATCTATGAAGGTGATGTTGGGCTTCTTTTGCATAATGTGCTTCCTCACCTATAAGGGTCAACTGAGCTAAGCATATTTCATGAGCAAGGAGAGCCTTGAATAGTGATTCCCTCATCTCTTTAGATAAGACAAGGGCATCATATATTCTTAGCTTAAATGACAACTTTCTTAGATAAAAAAGGATGTTGTAGACCTTGGTAGTCTTCCATAAGCATATCAAGGTGGAGCATCTATGGAAGGGCTTCTTGATCTTCTACCAATGACTTGTTTCTCATCTTGAGGGTGCGCCCTAGAGTAGAACCTTGCCACTCGGAGGTTAAGGTGATCTCTTATGGAAGGGTAATGGAAGGTTCTACTTGCACATCGCTCACCTACTTCTATGGGACCCTAATTGGATGATTCCAAGTTTATCTCAAAAGTGAACTAGTATTGAGTTGAAAGTCCAACTCACAATCAAGAAGATCGAGTTATTATAGTTATTTAGACTTGAAGAGTTATTATTGGGAATGGAAGAAGATAACCCAGCAGAAGTGATGTAGATGTAATTCAAACTAGCTTTATTCTTCAATTTATTGGAATTATTTGGAGGTACTGTAGAAGTCAAGTCATGAGTGGAGTAATTTGATACTATCTGATACAAAGTTATTCTAGTAGAGGAAAAAGAGTTAGTTGAAATGGAAGAAGTACGAGTGGAAGCTCAAAGGATGAGGTTTGGACCTTGGTCTAAGCAATCAGCTAACATATGTCTTTGTAGTACTCTCTTTCTAGAGTTTGCACTAGCAACTTGCAAACCTTCCTTGGTGGAGGTTTGAGCTACTCAAGCACACTGAAAGCTTTATCTTTTGGATGCTTTTTTAGAGGTTTTAGATAAGAAATATCCCAACCTTCTTTAGTTTTGGTAGGATCACATGTATCCCCAAATTATCCTAATGGAATGGGAAGGTTGTTCCATAAGGTATTCCTTTGGGATAACTATATCAATCTTGAAACTATGTTCAAGCGGTCCTTGAATGTGAAGCAATCCTCAAAACATGGCCTAGCATACAGTGGGGCAGTTTTGATCATGACTTTTTACTACTTCCTAGTCTCTACTAGGCTAAAAATCAAGTTCTATGGCAAAGAAGCCTTCTTGGTGTTGAGGTTTACTTCATAAGGAAAGATTTTTAATCTTGGATGATCTTCTTAAATTTTAGATGAAATATCCCAACCTTCTTTAGTTTTGGTAGGATCATGTATCCCAAGGAATACCACTAATGGAATGGGAAGGTTGTTCCACAGATATTCCTTTGGGATAACTACAACCGGCTTCAAAGCTGTTAGTGTCCTTGTGTGAAGCATCTCTACATGGCTAACATATGTGGTGGGGCGAGTTTGATCATGACTTTTGCCTACTTCCTCGGTCTCCCAGTGGACTCAAGTTTCTTTGAGATTCTTAAAGATGATACCTCCCTCTTAAAGAATAAGGTCATAGGTGGGCCATAGATACTGGCTATATCTTGTTTTGGTGGTATGGTGATGGTTGTGCTAGCCATGAACTTAGGCCATCTACCATGGTGGCAAGGAGGTATCGAGGTCGTGGTCCTTGATCTCTGTTGGATTGTCAACCACTCTACTACTCTAATTTCTTCAAGACCTTCTATAGCTTCCTTAGCAGCTAATCTTAAAAGGCAAGCTAGGCCTCTCCTAGCCACTTTGTTGATTAATTCTCAAATGTCTTGATACTGAAGCCCTTAAGCATGAAGGCGATCAAGCCATGGATATTCTTCAAGAGAATTGCAATGGCATGCTATTTAGACAGCTGCAGTTCACACTTCATACTTAGATTACACCATCAGAGAATATAATCAATAAATAACTCACCGGGGTGCTGTTGTGCTACAACGAGATCACCTACAGTAACCCTTTGATGAGCTCCAATAAATCTTTTGATGAAGAGTTGCTCTAACTTAGTAAATGTCTTCACTAGACTGTTGGACAGTTCAGCATGCCAATTAAAAGTAATACCCACTAGGCTACTAACAAAAAGGCAAAAGTAAAGCTCACTGTGTACTTGGCCTAAAATGTGCTATATGCTACCTTGGGTTTCCACGCCATCAAAGCTTTTGAAGGAAGGGGCATGAAACCCTTAAAATATGATATCGAATTCTCTGGTAGGGTCTACCCTTTGGAAGATGATCCTCACTTGAGCCAAAGCTTCCTTCACTTTGCAACCATGGATTTTATGTCTTTTTCTTGTATGGGTACTTTCCACTTCCTTCTTACATGCTAGTGCTACCTTGCTCAACGGAGGTAGAGTCTTGGCGGGTCCGAAGACATCACTCTCAGTGACTAACTTTGATTCGAGAAAGATGAACTAAAGGGGCATATTTACGGAAATAGCTATAACAAGTCCTAACGTGATCCTTGAATCTGCTCATCACTAGCGATGTGGAGGTCTGCTAATTCTGGTGTCTTCTTGATCAACCTATCACCTTTCATGGCTTATTGTTCCCTAAGAGATCCTGGTGTCAAATCTGAGACTCAGAGAATAAGTCATCTTCATTGGGATCAAGGACTTTCTCTTCATTGACCAATAAGATTTCCTTCTTCTCCATGAAATAATGCAACTATCTCATCTAAAGTATGATCCATTTGAATAAATTCTATAAATAGTCAGGGAGGTGATCACTATATCTTGAGGAGGCTAACACACTAGAGTTAATCCTGATTGTTTCTCACCATGAAGACATTACATTGAGTGGTATGAGAGTAACAATCCTAGGATGTTCCACTACCTCTAGTGCTGAATGTCATGGAATATCTAAAATCCATCACCATCTCCACATCCTATTGATGGTGGGTTGGTGAAGGGATGACCATGATGCTTTGGTCCACTCCTTACCAACATTGGGTAGAAGGTCAGAGAGCTTCCTACCAATGGATGGTGTTGAAGGGTAGATTCCTTCATATGGATCACCAGGGTGTGCTTTTTGATGGCCTTCAGCCTTAGATGGAACAAGAGATGATGTAACCTGAACTGACGATGTCAGATGAGGGGTAGAGCAATGGGGTGGAGACACCACCAACTCTCTGTGGATAGGAGTTATCCTCATATGATGACTAGTCCCAGTGAGGAGGATATTGTTATTATATTTGTAGCAGTGGCTAGAAATCAATCAGTAAAGAGCATATGAACCTCTGCCTCTCCCCTAGTATGATTTGTATGTGCCTCTCAGGCCCTCTCCTAGCAAATCTACTTCCCCACGCTATGGGGGATGATGGATCGAAGATCAAACTATGTTCCAAACTTTGAGCATCCGTATGATCCACCTACATGGCGTAAGATAGATGGGTGCATAGACCTCTTGCTCTTTGGAAGTGATAATGTACCACTAAAGGTCATGAGCGATCCTATTGACATCCTCTATGTGATCTAGAGAGGTGGAACTAGTTTTTAATGGTGGTAACAATGAGGAACTCTCGACAGGCAATCTCTAACTTAGCGATCTTGGTGTGGTAAGATCATGTTTATTCACATTGTATGGTAGGATGGGAGGCGAGCTTGACCCATACTCAAATGTAGAAAGCCCAGAGATCAGGAGCCTTACCCTTGAGTGTATAGATGAGATGGTACTAGCCTCACTAGGCTTGAGAAAATCTTGGGTGATAGGCTAATTTGTGGCAAATATATTGAAGCAGTGTACCATTGCTTTCCTCTTCAAAGAGACATTAGAGTCAAAAGTCAATCTTGATTTTGTTTTGGTCACATGGTGACTAATTGTAGTGAGGAGTGCCCTCACAAGTAATCTAACTCCCTCAAATCCCCAAAGTTAATGTGTATGGTCTAGATGAGGGAAGTTGGCTGATATAGATCCAACATGGGGAAAATGAACTTCTTGCCATTTTAACAATTGTAGAGATTCGAACTATTTGTGCTCATTGTAAGAATATGCAATGAGAAATTAGTTTGTATCAGATTTTTATCTTCATAGATTTTTGAATTTTTGAACTTAAAAATTTAAACCCACATCCAACAACTTGGAAGTGTTAAGTGGGTTCAAATGGATTTGAGAAGATTGATTGAAAGAGGAATTTTAAATATGAATCCAACCTCAACAAATTTGGGTATGTTGAAATATGAATTCAAAATTTTTGATAAGGATTCTTCCATAGGTTCATGTTTGTTTGAACTTGAATTTTTGATTTGAGGACTCTTTCCTTTAACAAATTTGGTATGTTAAAGTAAGGGTCAATTGATTTTGTTTTTTTTTTTTGGTGATTTTGGAATTTTACTTAGAAAATTTAGGTATGCTAAGTGAAATATTTGAAGAAAGTAATTGTTTCTTTTTTGTGAATTTTTTTATTTTGATTTTGAAAATTTGGAATTCTTACTTAGCAATTTAGGTATGCTAAGTGAAGAACCAAGTGTGTTTTTTTTTTTTAATTTTTGAAAATAGGATTCTTAGCAAATTTAAGTATGCTAAAAAGTGTTTCATTCTTATTTTGATGTTTTGAACTTTGAAAAGGTAGGATCCTTAGCAATTTAGGTATGCTAAGGAAATATTAAATGTTTCATTTGCTTTGTTTTCAAAGTGGATATTTAACATTACCAAATTTGGTATGCTAAAGATGAAGTCCCACTTGGTTTTGTGAAATGGAAATTTCACTTAAAAATTTGGTATGCTAAATGAAACTCAAATGGTGTGTTCAAAATTTTGATTTTAGTTTTGAAAATGGAAACTTCTCCTTAGAAAATTTGGTATGCTAAGGAAAGAAGTTCCAAAGGTGTTTGAAATTTTTGGTTTGACTTTGGAAACTTCACTTAGAAAATTTGAATGCTAAATGAGTTCCAAAATTTGTTTAAAAATTTTAAAATATGCTTGTTGATTTTAAGGATTTGGAAACTTCATTAAGTATGCTAAATGAAGTTCCAAATGTTTGAAAATTTTGAATTTTGAATATGGAGACTTCACTTAACAAATTTGGGTATGTTAAATGAAGTTCAAATGTGTTTTAAAATTTTTTTGATTTGGAGACTTCACTTAACAAATTTGGATATGTTAAATGAAGTTCCATATATGTTTAGAATTTTAAAATGTGGTTCTTTGGTTTTAATTTTTATGAAAAGAGGACTTCCATTCAACAAATTTGGGTATGTAGAATGGAGATCAATCTTATTTTTTTGAAAAGTGAAAATTTTATTTTATGTGTGATTATTGCTTTTGAAAAAGAGGAATTCCAACTTAATAATATATGAGATATGTTTAAGTGGGATTTCCCAAATGATATTTATTTTTTTGAATGAAATCTTCATTTAATAAATTTGAGTATATTAAATGAATGTGTTCATGTGTATTTTTTGAAAAGTTTAGTTTTATTTGAAAATGAAACTTCCATTGAAAATGTGTGAATATATTGAATGAAGATTCATGTATGCTTTTGAAAACTTTATTTATGATTTTGATTTTTGGAAAGATGATTGTTTATTTTATTTCAAGAAATCTCCTCAAAATGAATTTGAAGGAAGATGTTCATTTGTGCTTTTGGAAAATGTTGTTAGTTTTTTTGAAAATCCTACATGTAATATTATGGAATTGGTAAATGAGGGTGATAAATTTTGTGAAAAATATTTATTAAGTGCATTTTGAAAATGTCCTTTTGAAAACAAAGTTCTTATGGAAAATTTATCTTATCTTCATTATTTTAGGATGAACCATTCCTTATCATGAAATGATAAGGAGGAAGTCTTAAAATGTTTTCTTTTTTATTTAGATCTTTTCAATTTTACCCATTGGGGACAGGGGTTTTAAAACCAACATGGAGTGTGGTCCTAAAAACAAAGATGTTGGCTAACTCAATCTTAAGAATGAAATAAGCTAAGTGCCAATGTAAAGAAAGATAATCTTGGATTCATACAAAATTACAAACCTACTATCGATACTCAAGAATACGATCATTTACCAAAGATGGAGAGGAACCATCTCCACAGTCTCCAAAAAAAATTTGTGGTGAAAATTTCTATATGGGAGGGAGTCACCTTCAAATCATGGGAGAAATGAAAGAGGCAACCATATGAAATTCATCTTTTTTGGATGCAATGCATCTGTAGATGTACTTATTTGGGTGATGGTATGTCATCAAGGAAATAGTGTCTTTATGAGAGATAAGTCACTACCCTTTAATGGACCTAATCACCTCAATAAGGACTCTAGGATGATGGCATATGTAGAGATTCTTCCCCTACTTTTGAAAAGTAAAGCGGTTTATTTTAAAAGTTGTTAAGTTCCCTGAGGAAAGAGCTCATGGTTACATCCTATAGAAAGATGATTCCTTAGCAAAACTCTCAATTTAGGTTTAATGATCGTTGTCTTCAAAGATTACAATAGGAAATGACTATCAATCTATTAGTTCATTTTTGAAGATCAAAAGGGATTGATCAAAGAGAGTTATTTTTTGAAGCCAAAATGAAAAATAAGTAGGAGATGCCCATGTTAGAAACTGCTTGAGCAATCTCAAACTATCCTATAGATAGGCCTTACATGTTTGAAATTGATTTAATTTATTTGAGTTAAATTTTTCATTAGAAATCTAGGACTTATGATTCCTTAATACAATATTAAGAAAATGCCTAAGAGGTAGGGAATTATTCTTATGGCCCACAAAGGGGAGAAGAAACATCATAACCTAAATCTAGGGAGCTTTGGCGAGGGCCAAAAATAGAACCTAAATCTAAGACAAAAATGGGAAATTAGTTTGCCTCCACAAGAGAGGACAAACCACCCAAAAGCTTAGACATATAACTACCTAGGGATGGCTACCAACTAACTCTTCTTATGATTTTAAATACATGTAGGCAAGTCATTATGCTTATGCAAGATAGCTAGGCTATTTTTTAGAAGGAGATTAAGTCCTTAAACTCACTCCTTAAAGAGACTAGATCATGTAAAGGGCATGCTTCAAATGGCTAAATCTAATGCAATTTAAATTTCATTTTATTTTTATTTTGGACAATTATTTGACTCTAATAAGATTCATATGCCTAATGCATGAAAAAGTTATTGGCCAAAATCAAGAAGGGAGGTGAGTTTCCACCATGGCACTTAAAGGTCAAGCCTTAGGATCTTGATACTCAAAAATCATATGATCATTCCAAAATCTAATTGCTTTACATGAAAAGAAAAGTGGAAATAACACACTAAAATAATGGCTAAAACAGACCAAACAAATCCCAAGCAAATATTGGACATCACCCAAACATAGGGTAGTCCAATAATATTGGATTATGCTTGAGGTATAAAGCACCTACAAGCGATTTATATTTTTTTTATGATAGCACCCATAAAAGCAATGCAATAATGATAAGTAAGAGCATCCTACCATTCATTCTATGAGCATACACCCTAACATCTCTAAAACATATCACAAAACAAAATGAAACATCAAACCATGCATTTAACCTAAAGCTAGAAATGGTGACATAGGCTAATGTGTGTGCTTTGAAGGTTTGTGTAGTATAGCTAAGTTTAGGTTCAAATTTTCTAAGTGTGAAAACATGTTCAACTTAGAGGGTTTCATGTAAGTTGTTTAGTTATCTTAGGTTGATTTTATTTCATGTTTTGCTTAGGTTCAAGTGAATCCTATAATTAATTACTAAGTTATGAAGAGAGGGAAAGAGAAGAGAACTTCTCTTTCCTTCCCTAACCTAAGTAATTTCTAAAGTAGGTTCACATTTTAGTTTTGTTTAGTGAATGTTTTGATTAAGTATTTTAATTAATCATAAGTTTAGATGAACTCTAAACAAACCTATTCAAAAAGAAGGCATTTTAAGATTAAACAAAATGTGCCAAATTTACAAAACACACATCACTTCATTTGTTTCCCAACATGTATAAGATGCATATGAGTGAATCCTAAGCATATCTATACATACAAATGAGAACTTTTAACACACTTTTTCATGCATGCTAAGTAATATATTTAAGGAAATTTAGAACTATGCATGATTTTTTTTTTACGTAGAAAAGGGTTTCTATATCAAAATTTTCACATAAACACATGAAAGTAAGAAAGGCATAAGTGAGTACATTGTTAAGGTGTAAGGTACAAGACCTACTTTGGGCTACTTAAAGCCCTAATCTCGGGTTGTCCGGACTAATATACCACTTTCCTTAAATACAAACTTGTGTATAAAAGAAATGAAATGGAGGAAAGAATGCCAAAATTGTATTAGTTAATTCATTTTTTTTATGCAATTTATGTGTGCTAGTATGAACCCTTCTTAAGTGGTAGCATAGAGATGAATAAGATATGGAATTACATAAGTGTTAGGTTCTTTTCAAATGAACCATACATCTTAACAACTCTATCCAAAACTATGCTAACATAAAGAGAGGAGGAACCTATGCTAAGCACACATTTATATTCTTTCACATGCATGCTCATAATTATAATATAAGTAGCATACTTTTAGATTTGATACTTGATTTATATGTTTTGGAAATAAGTTGAATTTAGTAGTGATAATAGCCACTCATATTTCTACTTTAGCCAACACATGCAAATTTGACATAAAGTAAACAATTTCATTTTAAACTTGAATTTCAAAAATATGAATGCATGAAACTACATGACATACAAATTTAACATGTTGGAGAAAGACTCAAAGCAATGAAAGCATGAAAACAAATTCACTTTAATTAAATCCTAAAGGCATTCTTATAGAATAAGAAAGTTTAAAATAAATCAAAGTGTATTCAATGTGAGTTTTATTTAATTTTGAAAATGTGAGTTTGTTGTTCCTAACACATTCCCACATGTGTTTTATATTTTTGTTTAATTTTAGATGATTAGATTCATTTTATGTATTAATTAGATTAAGGTATGAATTAAGTAACTTAATTAAACCTTACCTACACCACCTTAACATAGTTAACCAAATAATTATGAGCCAATGAGATGACATAAAAACTCACAAGGAATTTAAATTTGCAATGCACCTAATAAGAAAAAGGCTTAATGCAATTTGGCTCATAATTAATGGTTAATTAAGCAAAGGGGGGTTTAACTTAAGTTATTTCAAAACATCCTTTCACACATATGAATTGGGTTTTGGTTTCCATAATTGAACTTAGGCTATTCAACACCAAAGCATCTACCCAAAGTAGATTAATTAAGTTTTGGAAATTTTTAGAATTTTTAGAAATTAATTAAGGGAATAATTAATGAATTAACACTTAATTAAGAGAAGATTAAAGAAAGAAAATGGGGTTTAGGGAAAAGCATAGGGGAAATTCCCTAAAATTATTCCCTAAACCTCCTATCTACTAGATCTAACCTTAATAAACTCTAATCATGAATTAAAACCACTAACACCTTAATTATCCTTAAGGTTAAGGGAGTAATTAGAAAACCCATATGCAATTCTCCTAATTAAGCCTTCAATAAATCCCAAGAAAATTAGGGGAGGCAGATGTTATCTCCTAAAATATAGCTAAGAAGTTTGGAATTAATCAGAGGCTTAATTAAGAGGTAATTAGAAAAATGAAATTTCCATTAAAACCCAAAATCATAGAAAAAAATTATTCAAAATCCATTGAAATTATTTTTAAAATATTCTGGGTCAAATTTTCTTTCCATAAAAATATATTTCATATTTTTTTCAATTTTACTGAGAGAGATATAAATTTTAGAAGATCCATAGATTAATTAGCATTAATTAAGAATCCTAACTAATCCCTCAGCTCATAGTGCGATGCGTGGTAGCGGTGGTTAGCATGCTTTACACACGTCACATCGTGAGCCCGCAACTTATACATCACATCAAGTGGTGGCGTGGTGGCAGGATGTGCTTTGATCTCTGCCGTCCGATCAAGATTGGATGGCCAAGGATCTACCCGCAGTTTTAAAAGGGATAAAAGAAATTATAAATGTTGGAATAATCTCATTCATCCAAAACATGATGGATGACCAAGATCTCCTAATTCTTTCCCTTAGATCAACAAAGATCATCCATGATCTATAAGAAGATTTGAGCTCGATTGAGCTAAAATTTAAATAAAATTTTATCCTCACCATCTAAAGCCAATAAGGAACACATCAAATGGTGTAATTTGCATCAATTGAAAATTCCTTTCACAAAATACCAACACCTCCTATGCTAGGTGGTTGGAAAATTCCATACCTCATCGGTGCTCGAGATCGATGAGGTAGCTTCGTCTAGTGGAGATGAAGCCCTATTGAAATTCTTAGGCCTTGGGGTTGAGTGGATTGCTCTATGGACCAACACCACTTCAAATCTCATGCGCTTGATCCAATTGCTCTCCTTGTGGGAACTCAGTGGAAGCTTGAGTGTGTTGATGATCCTTAGAGGAAGTGTGCAAGAGGAATTAGAGTGGTTTTCAGTGTGGAGAAACTTAGAAGTTCAAATGAGCTCCCCTATTTCCTAATTAATTACTAAGTTATGAAGAGAGGGAAAGAGAAGAGAACTTCTCTTTCCTTCCCTAACCTAAGTAATTTCTAAAGTAGGTTCACATTTTAGTTTTGTTTAGTGAATGTTTTGATTAAGTATTTTAATTAATCATAAGTTTAGATGAACTCTAAACAAACCTATTCAAAAAGAAGGCATTTTAAGATTAAACAAAATGTGCCAAATTTACAAACACACATCACTTCATTTGTTTCCCAACATGTATAAGATGCATATGAGTGAATCCTAAGCATATCTATACATACAAATGAGAACTTTTAACACACTTTTTCATGCATGCTAAGTAATATATTTAAGGAAATTTAGAACTATGCATGATTTTTTTTTACGTAGAAAAGGGTTTCTATATCGAAATTTTCACATAAACACATGAAAGTAAGAAAGGCATAAGTGAGTACAGCGCCATTGTTAACCATAGGTGTAAGGTACAAGACCTACTTTGGGCTACTTAAAGCCTCGTAACCTCGGGGTTGTCCAGACTAATATACCACTTTCCTTAAATACAAACTTGTGTATAAAAGAAATGAAATGGAGAGGAAAGAATGCCAAAATTGTATTAGTTAATTCATTTTTTTTATGCAATTTATGTGTGCTAGTATAGGTAACCCTTCTTAAGTGGTAGCATAGAGATGAATAAGATATGGAATTACATAAGTGTTAGGTTCTTTTCAAATGAACCATACATCTTAACAACTCCTATCCAAAACTATGCTAACATAAAAGAGAGGAGGAACCTATGCTAAGCACACATTTATATTCTTTCACATGCATGCTCATAATTATAATATAAGTAGCATACTTTTAGATTTGATACTTGATTTATATGTTTTGGAAATAAGTTGAATTTAGTAGTGATAATAGCCACTCATATTTCTACTTTAGCCAACACATGCAAATTTGACATAAAGTAAACAATTTCATTTTAAACTTGAATTTCAAAAATATGAATGCATGAAACTACATGACATACAAATTTAACATGTTGGAGAAAGACTCAAAGCAATGAAAGCATGAAAACAAATTCACTTTAATTAAATCCTAAAGGCATTCTTATAGAATAAGAAAGTTTAAAATAAATCAAAGTGTATTCAATGTGAGTTTTATTTAATTTTGAAAATGTGAGTTGAGTTTGTTATTCCTAACACATTCCCACATGTGTTTTATATTTTTGTTTAATTTTTAGATGATTAGATTCATTTTTATGTATTAATTAGATTAAGGTATGAATTAAGTAACTTAATTAAACCTTACCTACACCACCTTAACATAGTTAACCAAATAATTATGAGCCAATGAGATGACATAAAATCTCACAAGGAATTTAAATTTGCAATGCACCTAATAAGAAAAGGCTTAATGCAATTTGGCTTATAATTAATGGTTAATTAAGCTAAAGGGTTTAGCTTAAGTAATTTCAAAACACCCCTTCACACAAATGAATTGGGTTTTGGTTTTATTAATTGAACTTAGGCTATTCAACACCAAAGCATCTACCCAAAGTAGATTAATTAAGTTTTGGAAATTTTTAGAATTTTTAGAAATTAATTAAGGGAATAATTAATGAATTAACACTTAATTAAGAGAAGATTAAGGAAAGAAAATGGGGTTTAGGGAAAAGCATAGGGAAAATTCCCTAAAATTATTCCCTAAACCTCCTATCTACTAGATCTAACCTTAATAAACTCTAATCATGAATTAAAACCACTAATAACACCTTAATTATCCTTAATTAGGTTAAGGGAGTAATTAGAAAACCCATATGCAATTCTCCTAATTAAGCCTTCAATAAATCCCAAGAAAATTAGGGGAGGCAGATGTTATCTCCTAAAATATAGCTAAGAAGTTTGGAATTAATCGAGGCTTAATTAAGAGGTAATTAGAAAAATGAAATTTCCATTAAAACCCAAAATCATAGAAAAAAATTATTCAAAATCTATTGAAATTATTTTTAAAATATTCTGGGTCAAATTTTCTTTCCATAAAAATATATTTCATATTTTTTTCAATTTTACTGAGAGAGATATAAATTTTAGAAGATCCATAGATTAATTAGCATTAATTGAATCATAACTAATCCACCTCATGAAAATGCGTGGTAGGTGGTTAGCATGCTTTACACACATCACATGGAGCCACTTATACATCACATCAAGTGGTGCGTGGTGCGGATGTGCTTTGATCTGTCCCGATCAAGATGGATGGCCAAGGATCTACCCGCAGTTTTAAAAGGGATAAAAGAAATTATAAATGTTGGAATAATCTCGACTGTCCATCCAAAACATGCAGATGGATGACCAAGATCTCCCTAATTCTTTCCCTTAGATCAACAAAGATCATCCATGATCTATAAGAAGATTTGAGCTCGATTGAGCTCAAATTTAAATAAAATTTTATCCTCACCATCTAAAGCCAATAAGGAACACATCAAATGGTGTAATTTTCATCAATTGAAAATTCCTTTCACAAAATACCAACACCTCCTATGCTAGGTGGTTGGAAAATTACATACCTCATCGGTGCTCGAGATCGATGAGGTAGCTTCGTCTAGTGGAGATGAAGCCCTATTGAAATTCTTAGGCCTTGGGGTTGAGTGGATTGCTCTATGGACCAACACCACTTCAAATCTCATGCGCTTTAATCCAATTGCTCCTCTCCTTGTGGGAACTCAAGTGGAAGCTTGATGTGCGGATTGATCCTTGAAGTGTGAGTGGTTTTCAGTGTGGAGAAACTTAGAAGTTCAAATGAGCTCCCTATTTCCTAATGGAGAAGAAATCTCAAATTCAAATCCTCTAAGAATGCTTGGAAGTTTCTGATCTTGATCAATTGAGGATGGTTTTGAATTTAAATGGGAGTATATCTCCCCCATGAAGGATTAGATGACCATAAGCTTCTTTTCCATTTTGATCCAATTGACCATAATGGGAAGGTTGTTTGATCCATTTTGAGTTGGCACATGGTTAGTTTGGGGCCTTGAGTGGATTGCCAATCTCCCATGTGGTTGAATTTAGTGGAAGAGGGATATGGAATGAGCTAATTTGACCCATGGGGTCAAGTTTGGCCTTGGGGCCAATTGGACTGACCCAAATCCATTGGGTTGGGTGCACCACTCTTCATTAGGTCCCATTGAGCTATTAGGAAAGCATCAAGTGGATATGAAGAGGGTATGACCAAATTACCCATGGATTAAGTCAAAAATTGTTCTATGGCCTAGGGGTAGAATGGTCATTTTATGATTTTTAATTTAAATATGTTGGGTATGTAGAGAACCTAGGTTTTTCCAAGTTTCATGAGATTTGGAATTCATTTGATAAGGTTTGGCTCATGTTGACCTATTTAGGTCAAAATATTTCAACTTGGGTCAAGTTGACCAATTGTTCAAATTGGGTAAAACCAAGGGTTGGGTCAAGTTCATATGACCATTTGAAATATTTTGGTGGCATTGGTTTTGTTCAATTTGGTATAATTTTGAATTTGGCTCATATTACTTCATTTAGGTCAAATGGTTCAAGTTGACCTATTTGACTCATTTGACCTATTTGGGCTAGGTCATGGGTAGGTTTAGGTTAGGTTAGTCATATGGAGTAGATTAGTATCTTTGTTTTCAATTAATTTTTGTTAAATTCAATTTGGCTCAACATGACCCCTTTAGGTCAAGTTGGGTCTAAGGTCAATTGGGCTAGGTCGAGTTTAGTTGGCCAATTGAGGCTTTGGTCAAGTTCCACAAATGATTTGGAATGAACTTGACCCATTGATTTCAACCAATTTGGCTTAGATCAAGTTTTGACACATTTTGACTTTTTAGGTCAAGTTTGGTCAACTTGGGTCAAGTGGCCAATTGGGCTAGGTTAGGCTCAAATGTTGGCTTGGTAAAGTTCAAACATAGGTCATGAGTGAGCTTAGATCAATGATTTCAATCAATTTAGCCTATGATGGAATTTGGCTATGTTAGGTTTCATTTTGGAATAAGTGTTGACTTGGTCAACCTTTAGGTTTGACTTGGTTTGACCCAATTTGATTGATTGATCATCCCATGATGATTGTTGATCATGATGAGAGGCGTAGGTGACTTTGGTTTAATCCAATTTGGTAAGGATTAGAACTTGGCTCACAAGGGTACTTTAGGTCACTTTGGGTCAAGTGAGCCTAAGTGGGTCAATTGGCTTGGTCAAAGCTTGATTTGAGCTTGATTGATCTTGTATATGGACTTATGATTGAAATATAAATCCATTTACAAGTGGCTTGAAGTCAAATAGGTTTTGGTTCATTTGACAATTTCATTTTTAGAGGAAGGATATGAAGGGATTTTGGGTTTGATTTTTGACTTGGGTTTTGATTGAGTGATTGAAGTTTGGATTTATATATGGGTTCTTGATTGTAGGGTTAATTAAATCATGAAGAAAAATCAAGAGTTTGGCTTGATTTGAAATTGATTTGGCTAAGTTCAAGATTTTGACTTGAAGGGCATAGATTGGATTTTGAGTTGATTTGAGTTTGATTTTTGGAAATAGTTTTCTTTATTTGAATTTATATTTCATTTATATATGTAAATTTAAATGAGAATATAAATGGTTCATGATAAAATTTCAAGGATTTGAATTGGTTTAATCATGATTTGGGCTAAGTCCATTAAGTAGGATTTAAAGGACTTAAGAAAATTTTGGAGTTTGGAGTTTGAATTTTTAAATTTGATTTGATTGATTTATATTTATATTTCATTTATATATGTGAATATAAATGAGGATATAAATGAATTATGAGAAAATCCCATGAATTTAAATTGATTTGATGATGATTTAGGCTAAGTCCATTAATGGAAATTTAAGGACTTGAGAAAGGTTTTAGATTTGGAATTTAATTTGAGGATTTGATTTGATTGATTTATATTTATATTTCATTTATATGTGAATATAAATGAGAATATAAATGATTTTGAGAAAATCCCATGAGTTCAAATTAGTTTAGAGTTGATTTTGGCTAAGCCCATTAATGGAAAATTAAGGACTTAAGATAATTTCATGAATTAATTTTGACTTTTGAGTTTAGTTTGATTAGTTTGAATTTATATTTCATTTATATATATCAATATAAATGAGAATATAAATGAATTATGAAAAAATTTCAAAGGTTTGAATTGATTTGGATTAAGATTTTGGCTAAGTCCTTGTGAAGATTAGGACTTAAAGATTTGGACTTAGAATTTTGATGGATTTTGATCATGGGTTTCAATCATAGATTTCAATCATGGATTTCAATCATGGATTTAAATCATGGATTTCAATTATATAGAGTTGATTTGAGTTTGGAGAAAATCAATAAGATTGATTTGGAGTTTGACTTGAAGGAAGAAAAGTGAGGAATGGTTTAAGCTAAGTGGGAAAATTTTCCTAACACCCCAAGGCATGACTATTCCATGGCTAACTCTTCTAAGTCTCTAGGCCTAGGTTGAGTGTCCACCAAATCACTTGATGTGTCTATGGAATCTTAAAGTCTAAGAAGAGTCCTATGTCTAAGATGGATGCTCATCTTAAAAATGAGGTCAATAGTCTCTAAGCAAAATTGTTGATCTCGGTGCTCTTGAATGCAGTACCATTATCATATATAATTTGTCGAGGAACTATGAACCTATATATAATATGGTTCCTAAAAAAGGAGCACTTACTAAGTTGTGACCACTCTGTGCGGAATCACCTTCACCCATTTGGAAAAGTAGTCAGTAGAAGCTAAGATGAACCAATTACCCTTGGAAGAAGGAGGATCAATCGGACCCACTATGTTGGTCGCCCAACACTCGAATGGCCATGAGGCAAATGGGTAAATAAAAGAAATAAAAGGCCTAATGCAATTAGCTCACAATTAGTGGTTAATTAGATTAAAGAACTAAATTGGGTTAAATCAAACTATAAACCAAACTGATTGCAATTAATAGCTCAAGTTATTTCCAAATTGATTATTGAACTTGACCAAAGCCATTATTGGACCTAATTGAACCCAATTGACCTACTTAGTTCTAATTGACCTAAAGGTTCAAGTTGGCCTAAATAAAACTAAATCCTAAAGAATTGAACCAAAGCTTACAATCAACTTCAATTGGTCAACTAAACCATAAACCCTAAGCTAACCCTAAACCCTAAGCCCTAAACCCTAAAAACCTTAAACCCTAAAGCCTAAACACTAAATCCTAAACCCTAACCCAAAATCTTAAATCCTAAAACCATAGACCCTAAAACTCTAAACCCTAAACCCTAAACACCTAAACAAAATAAGACTAAAAAATAAAATAATAAAATAAAAACCTAAACATAAATAAAAAATAATAAAATAAAATAAAACCTAAATTAGAACTAAACCTAAAAATAAAATAAAATAAACTAATAAAAAATAAAACTAAATAAAAAATAAAACCTATACTAAACTAAATAATAAAAACCTGGAATAAAAAAAAATAATAAAAAAACTAAAATAATAAAATAAATAAAAACCTAAAATAAAATAATAAAGAAATAAATAAAACCTAAACCTAAAAAATAAACTTTAAAATAAAACCTAAAATATATACAAAATAAACCCTAAACCCTAAACCAAAAAAAAAAAACCTAAAATAAAATAAAATAAACAAAATAAATAAACTCTAAACTAAAATAAAATAACACTAAACCTAAACCTAAAAAAAATAAATCTAAACCCTAAATAAAATAAAATAAAACTAAAACCTAAACATAAATTAAAAAAATAAACCTAAAATAACAATATATACCTAAAAATAAAATGAAACAAACCTAAACTTAAAATTAAAATAAAACCTAAACCTAAAGAAAATAAAATAAACTAAAAAAATAAACTTAAAAACATAACCTAAACCTAAACCTAAAAATAAACTAAAATAAAAAACCTAAACTAAAATATACCTAAAATAAAGAAACTAAAATAAATAAAATAAAATAAACCTAAATCAAAATAAAATAAAATAAACTAAAATAAATTAAATACAACCTATGGTTGACTGATTTTTTTTTAAAACCCAAACCCTACCCAAAACTCTAAAACTAACCTAAACTCAAACCCTAACATAAACCTAAACCCACCAAACCCTAAACTTACTAAACCATACTAATAACCTACCCTAACCCTAACCCAACTGACTAAACCCTAAACTCTAAACCTAAACCATTAACCTAAATCATTAATTAGCTAAACTAGTCCTAAACCCTAAACCTAAACCCTAAAACCTAAACCATAAACCCTAAAGCCAAACCTAAAACAAATGTTAAACCCACAAACCCAAAAGATTAAACCCAAAACCTTAAACTAAACCTTAAACCTAAAACTAAACCATAAACCCTAAACTCTAAACCTAACCCTAAACCCTAAACTAAACCCTAAAAAAAAACCTAAACCTAAAGTAACCAAATAAATTTAAAAATAACCCTAAACTCTATAGCCTAATAAACCTAAACTTGAACCCTAAGAATGCTCAGAACCTTGACGACAGCAACATCACCATCAACCAGGCTCATTCTAGATGTGGTGGTGGAGGTGAAGACAGAGAGGTTATTAGTGGTGATGGGGATCTGAGGTCGGTGGATGGATGGTGGAGATGGTGGTTATGGAGGCGGGAGGAGTGACGGAGGTTACATTCATGTTGGTGGCGGAGGGAGAGATCAGGGATATGGTGGTGGATCCCACTACTCGAGAGGTCGGGGTGGTTCTGATGGGAACTAGCAGATCTGATCTATTACTTATGGAACTATGTCTTTATAATAGTGACGGTTCTAGTTATCTAAGGTTTTTGATTTGCTCTATGCATGCTAATTTTTTGTTTATGTCATCACTTGGGTTATAGAAAACTTAGTGTGTTACTTGGTCGATGAAATCGAAAAGATGAAATGTTGAATCTGAATTTGTTCTTTATTTAAAAATAAATAAAAACCCTAAACCATGAACTAAAATTTCAACCTTAAACCTAAAGCCTAAACCCTGAACCCTAAAAATAAAAAATAATAAAAAAATTCAAAAAAGCCCAAACCCTTAACGCTAAACCCTAAAACCCTAAACCTAAACCCTAAACCCTAAACCCTAAAACCTACCAAACCCTAAACCATGAACAAACCCTAAAACCCTAAAACTAAAAACCTAAAACTTAATCCTAAATGAAATAAAACCTAAAGATAAAATCATAAAAACATAAACCTAATAAAATAAAATAACAAAATAAAATAAAATTAAAACTAAACCTAAACCTAATACTAAACCTAAAAATAAAATAAAATATTAAATCAAAGCTAACTAACATAAAATAAATAAAAACTTAAACTAAACTAAAATAATAAAATAAACCTAAATATAAAAAACATAAATAAAATAAAAAAATCCAAAAATAAAAATAATATAAACTTAAAATAAAATAAAATAAAAACTAAATAAAAACCTAAACTTAATAAAATAAAAAAAAAATAAAATGAAAACCTAAACCTAAAAAAAAAAATAAACCTAAATAAATAAAATAAAATAAACTTAAACTAAGACTAAAATAAATCTAAAATTAATAAAAACATAACATAAAATAAAGTAAACCTAAACCCTAAAAAAAAAATAAAATAAAATAAACTAAAATAAAATAAACCTAAACTAAAAATAAAACAAAAAAAAATAAAAAATTTAATAAAACCTAAACATAAACATAAAATAAAAAAATAAAACTAAAACCTAAAAATAAATTAAAATAAAATTAAACTAAAAATAATCATAAACCTAAACCTAAACCTAAAATAATAACTAAAATCAAAACCTAAATAAAATTAAAAGCCTAAGATAAAGAAATAAAAAATGAAATAAAATAAAATAAGATAAAATAAAATAAATAATAAATAAAATAAATATAAAAAAAAACCTAAACTGGGTTTATCATTTTTTTTTTAAAAGAAACCTAAACCAGAACCCAAAACCCTAAATCTAAACCTTAAACTAAATCCAAACCTGAGCCAACCACTGCTAAAAAAAACGCTAAACCTAAACCTCAACCCTAAACTAAAATCCATAAACCTACACATACTAAACTGATAAACCCTAACTAAACCCTAAACTAAAAAATACCCCAAACCCCTAATGACCCACTGAGCCTGATCATACCTAAATCATGGAAAACACTGACCATAAAACTCTAAAATTCTACCTAATGCCTACCCTGGGCTTTCTCCTATAAACCCTAAACCATAACCAATATCTAAAATACTAAAATGGTGCTATAAGGCCCCAAACCTGAGCCAAACCACTAAAACCCTAAAAAACTACATAAAATAAATAAAATAAAACCTAAAAATAAAATAAAAAAATATAAACCTATAATAAAATAATAAAACCTAAACTAAAACCTAATGACTTAAAAAATAAAATAAAATAAATAAAATAATAAAATAAAATAAAATAAATAAAACTAAACTAAATAAATATAAAAAAACCTAAATAAAATAAAAACTAACCCTAAAATAAAAATAAAGTAAACCTAAAATAAAATAAAATAAAAACTAAATAAAAACCTAAACCTAAAAAATAAAGAAATAAATAAATAAATAATAAAACCAAATAAACCCAAAAAATAAAATAAACAAAATAAAATAAACCTAAACTAAACTAAACTAAAATAAAAAACTAAACCTAAAATAAAATAAACTAAACCTATAAACAAAATAAAATAAACTAAAAAATACTTTTGCTATAAAATAAAATAGAATAAAACTAAAATAAAAACCTAAAGCCTCCTAAACCCTAACACCTAAATTTAAAAACTAAAAATAAAACCTAAATAGAAAATAAAAAACTACTAAAAATAAAGGAAATGAAAATAAAAAAAAATAAACTAAACCTAAAATAAACCTAAAAGAAAAACATAAAAAATAAATATAAAAAAAAATAAACCTAAACTAAAAAAAAAACCTAAACCTATAATAAACAAAATAAAATATACCTAAACTTAAACCAATATAAACTAAACTAGGAAATTAAAACCTAAACCTAAACTTAAAATGAACTAAACCTAAACCCTAAACTAAGTAAAATAAATAAAATAAATAAACCTAAACTAAAAAAAAATAAAATCTAAAATAAACCTAAAATAAAAACATAAAACCTAAACCTAAAAAAAAATAACATAAAAACCTAAAATTAAAAATAATAAATAAAACCTAAACCTAAGAAAATAAAATAAAATAAAACTAAATTAAAAAATAAACATAAACTAAACCAAAAATAAACTAAAATAAATAAAGCTAAAATAAATAAATGAATAAAAAAATAAAAAATAAACCTAAATAAAAAATAAAAAAATAAAATAAAGTAAAAAAAATAAAAAATAAGCTAAATTAACTTTAAGAAAACCTAAACCTATAGGTTTACCAAAATTAAAACCCTAACGTTAACCCAACCCTAAATCATAAACAAACCTGCATCCTCATTAAACTAAGCTAAACCCAAACACAACTTACTGCCTACTTACCATAAACCTGACCTTAAACCCTAAACCCCAAACCCCAGCCTAAACCTACCCCACCCTCCTAACCCTGAGCCAAACCTGAACCACAAACCTGACTAACCAAACCTAAACCACTGACCTACCTAAAACAGCATACCCAAACCTAAACTTAAACTTAAATAAACTAAATATAAAAAAACCCTAAACCTAAACCCTAAACTGACTACTGGGCCCTAAACCCTAAACTGTGCTACCACTAAACCTAAACTATATACCACTACTGACCACTCCCTCACTTTGGTTATAAACCCTGACTGACACTGAGCCCTGGGCCTTGGGCCCTACACTCCTAATACTAAACCTCCTAACTGGGCCTCCCTGACTAAATTAAAACCTGATCCCCAACCCTATATTACCACTCTAACTTGACCTAAAGTAAATCTAATAAGATAAATAAATAAACCTTAAAATATATAAAAATAAAAATAAACCCATAATCCTAAACCTAAAATAAAATAATCTAAAATAAATAAACTAAAATAAAATAAATAACTAAACTAAACTAAATAAAATAAACCTGGAATAAAACCTAAATAAAATAAAACTAAACTTAAAATAAATAAAATAAAACTAAAATAAATTAAATAAAATAAACAAAACCTAAACTAAAATAAAACCTAAAATAAAATAAAATATAAACCAAACTCTAAACTAAAAAATAATAACTAAAGCTAAAATAAAGTAAAATAAATAAAATAAAATAAACCTAAACTAAATAAATAAAAATAAATAAAATAAACTAAACCTCCTAAACTAAATAAAATAAAATAAAATAAAATAAACCTAACCTAAAAATCCTAAAACCTAAACCCTAAACCCTAAAAAAGCTAGAAACCTTAACTAAATTAAATAAAACCAAAAATAAAATTAATAAAAAACCTAAACAAAAATAAAATGAAAAAATAAATAAAATAAAAACATAAACTAAAACCTAAACCTAAACCCAAACCTAAAAAAAATAAAATAAAAAAATAAAATCTAAACTAAAATAAAATAAATAAAAACCTAAACTAAACTAAAAATAAATTAATAAAACCTAAATAAAATAAAAACTAAATGTAAAAAATAAAATAAAATAAATATAAAATAAAATAAAATAAAAAATAAATAAAACTTAAACTTATAAATAAAATAAAACCTAAACCCTAAACTTAATAAAAAGACCTAAACTTTAAAAAAATAAAATAAACCTAAACCTAAACTAAGATAAACTAAACTAAAATTGATAAAACCTAAACCTAAACCTAAACTAAATAAAATAAAATAAACTAAAAATAAACCAAAACCAAAAACTAAGAAAGAATAGGTAAAAATAAACCAAAATTAAAAACCTAAAACCTAAACCTAAAAAAATAAAAAAAAATCTAAACCTAAACCTAAAAGTAAAAAATAAAACATAAACCTAAAAAATAAAATAAAAATATAATTAAACTAAAAAATAATCATAAACCTAAACCTAAACCTAAAAAATAAACTAAAATAAATAAACCTAAAAGAAATAAACTAAACTAAATAAAAATAAAAATAAACCTAAATAAAAATGAAAATTAAAATAAACTAAAGTAAATATAAAATAAACTAAATTAACTAAATAAACCTAAACTTATGAGTTTACTTAATTTTAAAAAAAATGAAAAAAAATTAAAAAAAATTAAAAAAAATCGGAAACCCTAAACCTTAAACCAATAATGCTAAACCCTAAACTCAAAACCCTCCTCCCCCAAGTGCTCTCTCGTTCTATGGCGATTTTCAAATCCATTTTGGCGGTGCGCCCCTGACTGGGGTTTTCTATGCCTTTGGCTTCAATTTTGATTAATTTCAAAGGCTTGAACCATATCTAGCTATTTGCATGATGTTTTGTCATTGACCATGGCTATGGTGAGTTCTAATCCTTGGGTTCCACCTCAAAATATGGAAGTTTTGACTAGGGCATCTGACATTTTGGGGATTGGTGGCCCTAATGTTGCATCTTCTACTAAATCTTTTAAGGAAGTGCTCTGGTAAGATTTCTCCCTCTATTGATTTGGTTAATCTCATTTCGATGTGTTTTAGAGGTTTCTCGGCCATAATGTGCTCTGACATGGATGTTGAAAAGTTGGAAAAACCCATTAAATTTTCTCTTGTCGATAAATTTGCTTTGCGTCATCTAAATTTGGATAAGATCCACTCCTTTTTCCAAAATCTCAAGCTTACGAGTGCCTTTTCAGTTGGTCTTATTGACCCTCAGCATATCATGATTCAACTTTCTAATGATCTGGATTATTCATGTGTTTTTTCACGTCATTCTTAGTTCATATTTAATTGTCAAATGTGTTTATTGAAGTGGTCACACCTTTTTGACATTAAGAAGGAATCTACTATTATCTCTAAATGGTTATCTCTTCCTAATATGTGCATTCATTTTGTTTCCCATCATGTGTTTTTTGCTATCAGGGCTTTATTTTGCCAGCCTTTGTAACTAGACCAAGTGACCGCTGAATGATCTAACCCTTTTGTGGCTCAGATCCTCATGGAATTAGACATAACTAAAAAAATATCCTAAGTAAGTTTGGATTGGCTCTGCAAAATATGGCTATTCACAAAAGGTTGAATTGGAGAACCTTCTAATTTTTTTCTTCCCACTATAAATACATGGTCATGATAATTCAGAATGTTTTATTCTCCATCCCCACTTAAAAAAAGAATTCCTCCTAAGGAAAATGTTGTCTCTACCCATAATCCAATTCCTACTTATGTTCAAAAATTGACCTCATATCTTAAGGATGGTATGAAGGCTGTTATTGAGGTTGATTCCTTGGATATTGTGGTTAATCTGAACATGTTTTTATAATGTTGGTAGAATTCAACCAATATTCAAAATGGGAAAGATGATTTACCTTTATTCCTCCTTTGAATTTGAATATTTCTAATGTGGAGAATAATAAATTATATAAGTTATTAGAAGATTATTCTATTTCTTAATTCTATTCCATTTATGCCCTTTGGTCAATGAAAATGAAGCTTTTAATAAGGATTTAAATGATGTCGAGCATCTAAAACATTTTATCATTTTACTAGTGCTTTATATTATTCTAAATCATCACCCTCTCTCTAATCTTGATATTCATGTTAATCCTACTTTTCAACTAAATATGTATTTGAAAGAAGGTGAACTTCACTCCAAACACTTGGAGATTTCTCCTAAATCTATGACAATGTTACTAAATCTTACTTGGATGAAGACTCTAGGGGAAAAGAAAATGGCTTCCAAACTTATCATGCTAAGAAGAAAAAAAATGTTAAATATTTCCCTCCCAAATTGTCCAAAAACACTAGATCTGTTGTAGCCTCTCACTCCTCTCTTACTAACCTTTGCTTAACCCTCCTTTTTAATTTTCTTTATGTTTAATTTTCTTGTTCAAAATGTTAGAGAGATCAGTACCCTCTCTATTCATAATCATATTATAAATCTTTGTCACATTCATAATATTTCTCATCTTATTATTCTAGAACCTCTTATTCATGCTAATAAAATTAACCATGTTCTTAGAATGATCAATTTCAATAAATTTTTTTGTAATGTTAGTAATAAGATTTGGTGTTTTTGGAATAATTATGTTGAGGTCTATATTCTTGATGACTTTCATCAAGTTGTTAATGCTCAAATCTCTTATGGTGATTATTGTGTTTTGGGCTCTTTTGTTTATGCATGTTATTACAGATCTGGTAGAAATCTTCTTTAGGATAATTTAAGGAATTTAGTTACCTCTGTCAACAAACATTGGTTTGTTGGTGATGATTTCAACACCATTTTATTATCTTCTAAATGAAGTGTTGGTTGCTCTCCTAATATTTATTCCATGGAAGATTTCAACAATATGATCCTTGATTATAATTTAATTGATATTGGCTTTAAGGTCTCAAATTATACTTGGCAAAAATCTAGACTTTGGCAAAGGTTGGACCAAATTCGTTTTAATAGTCATTGGATTACTTAATGGCCTATTACTTTTGTTGACCATTTAAGCAGAACATTGTCCAATCATGCTTCGCTTCTAGTTTCTACTAAAGATAATTTTAATAGACTAAAAAACCTCTCTCCTTTTAGATTTCAAAACATGTGGATTCAACATATTAAATTTTTTAATGTTGTGGATAATAATTGGAATGCTCCTTTACATCCTGATAATTCGATTATGGGGATGAATAGACTTTGGTTTAAACTTAAAAGGCTTAAACAAAATTTGGGCTGGTAGAACAAGCATTGTTTTAAAACCTTTTAGCTAATATTAAAGATATGGAAAAATTGGTTTGTTATCTTGAAGTCTCTGTATACGATCCTTCTAAGATTATAGACTTGACTGAGGTGAAAGATAAACTTGTTAACTTCCAAATATGGAAGAGACTTATTGGCGCCAAAAAGCTGCTAGTAAACATGTTATGGATGGTGACAGGAATACTAAGTATTTCCATGTTATGGTTAATAAAAGGAGAGCTTTAAATAATACTCAAAAAATTAAAAATGGTAATGGAGATTGGATTATGGAGAATAATGATATTAAGAAATTAGTTATTAATTACTTTAGAAATATGCTTAATTAGAATTGCTCTTATGAAGCTATTTCTCAATCGCACTTGATTCCTTCTATTATTACTAATGATGATAATGATTTGCTTACCATTGTGCCTAATGAAGATGAAATTTACAAATTTTTGAATAGCATGAACATAGATTATGTTGCTGGTCTAGAGGGTTTCACTACTTAATTTTTTCAAAAATGTTGGTTTATAATTAAAAATGATTTGATTGAGTTTTTGATTGATTTTTTTTAATGGTAATCCTTTTCCTAGATATTTATCTAGTACATCTATTATTATCGAACCTAAAAAAGATAATCCAGAGTATTGGAGTGATTTTAGACCTATTAACTTTTGCACCTTCTTCAATAAGCTGATTTCCAATATTCTTACCAACATTTCCAATATTCTTACCAACATTTCCAATATTCTTACCAATAGACTTAGTGCTTTACATAATAGAATTATCTCTCTCAACCAAATTAGTTTTGTTAGAGGTAGATCCATTTCTAATAATATTTTACTTGCCCAAGAATTACTTCATGATCTTGATTCCAAGACTAGAGGTTGCAACATTCTTTTCAAATTAGATATTACCAAAGCCTTTGATAACATCTCTTGGGATTTCCTTTTCCATATTCTAAATTTATTTGGGTTTTCTACTAAATTTATTTTTTCTATTAAAAATTGTAATAATAATGCATGGTTTTCGATTTTGCTTAATGGCGAAGCCTTGGGTTTATTTCCCTCTTCCCATGGCTTACGATGAGGGGATCCTTTATCTCCTACTTTATTTATTATTGTTGTTGAGTACTAGTCTAGAGCATTTTTTCTTAAATATCCTAGTATGTATAAACTCTTGGTGGTCTTCTATTTTACATTTAAGTTTTAGATGATTTCATTATTTTTGCAATGCTTCTATTCATCACATCAAGCATCTCAAGTCTTTTTTAAAATAAATTTGGTAGAGAAAGTGGCCTTTCTATAAATAATAACAAAAGCTGTTTATCACTTCCTTTAGTATCTCCAATAATAAAATCAATAAAATCCTGCATATCACTAATTTTAAACATCAATGCTTGCCTCTTAAGTACTAAGGTGCTTCACTCTTTAAAGGCTCGAAATGTTCTCGTCTCTTTGATGAGTTAATTCAAAAAATTTCAAATAGAATATCTATTTGAGAATTCCATTTACTTTCCTTTGGTGGTAGGCTCACTATTCTTAAAAGCACCCTCTACTCAGTGCCTCTTTATTTGATTCAAACTATTATCCCCACTAATGCTACACTTAATAGAATTGATCATTTGCTTAACAAATTTTTTTGGGGCTCCAATAATTCTACCAAAAGAATGCATTGGACATCTTGGAATAAATGTTGTGATCCTTTGTGAGAAGGTGCTTTTGGTTGTTAGCCTATTTATGAAGCTATCACTACTTCTCTCAAAGCTTTGGTGGAATTTTATAAATAATGATAGCCTTTGGGCTAATTTTATGATGGAAAAATATTGCCAAGGTAAACACCCCCTTAACTGTGCTTATAAAGTTGGTGACTCTCCAATTTGGAAAAGGCTTTGCTCCATTAAATGGGTTGAATCATTAATATCTTGTATTCATTCGTTCTTTATTCTTTTTTGCAAGACAATTGGATTGTCAATGACTCTATTGACACCATTTTATCTACCACTCTCTAGCTATCAAAGTTAATTTTTTTTGGCTTAATAATAATTGGAATGAAAGCAAACTTGAGAATTATATCCCTATTTCTCTTTTGACAACTTTAGAAATATCCCCATTTCTTTTTAGCAAACTTGACCAAATTCTTTTATGCATTCTTATAATGGTGACATTGTTCTTAAAGTGGTTTGGAATTTTATTAGAGATAATCAAAACCCCTCTAATGTTTTTATTAAACTTTGGAACAATATCATTCCCATTTCCTATTTATTAGCTTGGAGGATTTTGAATAACTTTATTCCTGTGGACTCTTTGCCTTGGCCTAAAGGGTTTTACTTAACTTCAAAGTGATATTGGTGCTTTCATATTGAAAATGTAAATCATGTTTTTATCAATGGTTCTATTGCTTCTAAATTATGGTTTTGGTATGATGATTTATTTAATACCAACTATTTTCAGTGTTCTCTTTCTTTATATCAACTTCTTGAAGTCTATTTCAAATATATTGTGAAAGGTCATATCAAAGTTTTAATTGTTATTACCCTTATCTAGTTCATCTGGATGGATAGAAATAATGCTGAATATCATGGTATTCCAATGAACCACAAAAGGATCCTAGCTATAACTAAAGAAAAAAATTCATGCTCTTTTTAATGACAATCTTATTAGTAATATTCATTTTAGAGGTTATAAATTTGTAGCTGAAAAATTGGGTATCATTCTGAGTTTGACTCTTATAAAAGTGCTAGGATTATCCATTGGATCAAACCTAAAGATAATTTGATTAAAGTGAATCGATGGTTCTATTGCTTCCAATAAATATGGTTGTGGTGGTATCCTTGGGATTCTAAAGGTGTTATCATTTATGCTATTGCCTATCCTCTCAAAGCCTGTTCTATTTTTTTTGCTGAGCTTATGGCAGTTAATAAAGCTATTGAAATTTGTTTGAATAGAGGTTTCCTCAACATCTATATTGAAGTTGATGCTCTCTTACTTCTTGACATGCTTAATTCCAATAGAATTGGGAATACTGAATTATTTTATCTTCTTAATCATACTAAAAATCTTCTTTCCCAAGTTTGTTTTAAAATTTTCCACATCCTTCATGAAGGTAATGTTTGTACTGATTATTTGGCTAACTTTAGTGCCAACTTAACTGAGTTCATTTTATTTGACAACCAAACTTTGCCTAAACTATTAAGAGGTTTGGTTAATCTAGATAATACTAGATTGCCTTATCTCCAATTATAAATTCTTGGCTTGGTTTTCGCTGTTGGTTTTTTATGATCTTTATCTTTTGGTTGTTCCTTGTTAAACCCTCTTTGGGTTGTGGTTATGTACTTATTTTCTCTCTTCGGCCTGAGCTGGGTTATATTTTTGATCTCTTACTTCTGGATTGGCCTAGTTTTTTCTAGCTAGTGGTTATTGTAAGTGCATCTTGGGGTATTTTTGATTTTTCAGCTTGGTGGCTTCTATTTATCTGGCTAGGTGTTTACTATAATTTTCTCTTGGCTATTTTTTATATCCTCTTTTTGGGTTGTGGCTATGGTTGTTGTAGGTTTTTCTTTCTGTTTGCATTTTGGATCTTTTCTAGGCTGCTTGCTAACATACCTGAGTTTGATCTGTTATTGTGGTATTTGATTGGGTGGCTTTCTTGGCTATTTTTGCTATTTTTTTTCATTTTGTTGGTTAATGGGGTATAGGTGGTTTATCTCTGTATTGATTTTGGCATGGTGGAGGTTGTTGGTTGGCTATTATTTTCTCTATTTGTTGACTGGAGCTTGGTGGTTGGTTTTGCTAATTTTGTTTTGTTTCTTTTGGTTATGGTTTTGACCTCCTCCCAGATTGGCCTTCCTCTTTTGGCTACAATGGCTTTGGGTTAAGGTATTGTTCTAGATTGGCTAGCTGAAGGCTATTTTGTGGCTGTTAGTTAGCCTCAGGTGCTGGTGGCTTAGTTGGGTGCATTTATTGTTGTTGTTCATGTTGGTTGGCTTGTAGTCTATCTTTGGGCTTTTACCATTTTATCTTTGCATTCTTTACGGATCGATTTTCTTTAGCCTTCGTTGGGTTTGCTGGCTGCTATTTTCTTCCACTTTTTCCATAGCTATCTTGGGTGATTTTGGCATGATGACTGATGTTGGTATTTACACTAACTTGGGTCATCTACTGCTGTGGTGGTTGGCTAGGAGGATATGTTGGCTGACTAGTTTGGTTGGTTGTATTGGCTAACTGGGTTGTTTAGAGGGGTGACTATTTTGGCCAATTTTTCTTACTCCTTTGGTGATTGTTCTGGGAACTTGCTGGTGTTCTTTCTATGGCCTATATTTCAAATCTCCTCCTGCCTTGTTTTTTCTCTCTTGGCTACAATTGACCCCATTTTTCTTGTTTAAGTGGCAGCCTTGCTGCCCACCCCTTTTGCAGTTAAGATGGGTGTTTTCACTGGCTCTTTTTTCTGCTTTGTTGGTGGAGGATATGAGCACTTGTGTTTTTCCTTTTTGCACTTGTTTTTCTTTGGTTTGTGTTGTTACCCCTGTCCTGATACTTGCTCCTTTTGATTTTGTTACTCCTTTTTGGTGATGGCTTTGGTGGTGCTCTTACTATATTGCTGCTATCCCTGATGGTTGGTTGATTATGTGCGTTATTGGACTTGGTTGTTCGAGTGGCTTGGTGGTTGGCTATTATGTTTGTTGTTTGGAGATTTTGCCTTATTTGGATGACGACTTTGATGATGGGCTACATGAGGTATCTTTATGATGGCTTTGTAACCCTTATAAGTTTTGGTGCTTACATATAGTGTTGCTTAATGAGATGATTATGGAGCTAGCCTTTTCTTTACTATACTCCTTTTATTTGCTCTTACTTTTTTTATGAGCTTAAGTACTCATCCTTTCAAAAGTATGTTGCAGTTCTTTTATAGGTTGGGAGAGTCTTGCAGTGGATCTTGTTGGTATCGGATGAACCAAATAAAGTTTATTGTTGCTCAAATGGATTTTCTACTATTGATTTTTTGGTTTCTCATTTGCTTTCTTTCCTTCATTATTATAATAGTTAGGGGATTTATTGTAGCCTTTGAGCATTAGCTTAGAGATTTACCCCCTCTAAGGACTTCCTACTTTTTAGTTGTGACAATAAAATTTCTCTAAAAAAAACCCTAAACCCTAAACCCTAAACCCTAAACCCTAAACCTTAAACCCTAAACCCCAACCTAAAATAAACCCTAAACCAAACCCAAAATCCTAAATCAAGAACCTAAACCCTAAAATAAAATACATCAACCCTAACCCCTAAACCTAAACTAAAAACCTAAACCTTAAAAAAACCTAAAAACATAAACTAAACTAAATAAAACCTAAAATAAAAAAAAAATAAAAAAAAACTTAAACCTAAATAAAATAAAAAAATAAAATAAAATACAAACCTAAACTAAAACCTAAACCTAAAACTTAAATAAAAATAAAAGAAAATAAAAATAAAACTAAACTAAACTAAAATAAATAAAACCTAAATTAAACTAAAAATAAAATAAACTAAATAAAAAAGCCTAAATAAAATAAAAAAATAAACATAAAATAAAATAAAATAAACCTAAAATAAAATAAATTAAAACTAACTGAACCTAAACTTAAAAAAAAATAAACCTAAAATAAAATAAAAAAAACCCTAAACTAAAAATAAATTTAAATCTAAAATAAACAAAATAAACCTAAACCTAAACCTAAACTAAAATAAACTAAACTAAAATAAATAAAACCTAAACATTAACTTAAACTAAACTAAACCTAAACCTTAAACTAAACAAAATAAAATAAACTAAAAAGAAACTTAAACCTAAACTAAAATAAAAAATAAAATAAACCTAAAATAAAACTAAACCTAAACATAAAAAAATAAAATAATCAAACCTAAACTTAAAAGATGAAAAAATAAAACCTAAACCTAAATTGAAATAAAAAATAAAAAACTAAAAAAAAATAAACATAAAACCTAAACCTAAAACCAATAAACTAAAAATATAAACTAAAATAAATAAACTAAACTAAATAAAAATAAAAAATAAACCTAAATTAAAATAAAAAATAAAATAAACTCATATAAAAAATTTATTAAATAAACTAAATAAACCTAAACCTACCAATTTACTTAATTTAAAAAAAACCCCTAAACCCTAAACCCTAAATCCTAAACACTAAACCCTAAACCCTAAACCTACAACCCTAAACACTGAACCTTAAACCCTAAAAAAGCATAAACCCTAAACCTTAAACTAAACCCTAAATTTAAACCATAAAACCCTAAACTAACCTAAACTAACTAAACCTAAACTCTAAAATGACCCTAAAGTTTAAACCCTAAACTAAACTAAACCCTAAACCACTAACCTAAATTCCAATGTTTAAATACTAAACCCCTAAACCTAAACCTAAACTAAACTATACCCTAAACCTAAACCTAAACCTAAACCTAAACCCTAAACCCAACCTAAACTCCAAACCTAAAAGCATAAACCTTAAAACCTAAACACTAAACCTAAACCTAAACCTTAAACCTAACCCTAAACCCCACTATACCTAAACCTAATAAAATAAATAAATTAATAAACCTAAACCTAAAACTAATAAGCCTAAACCAAGAATGGAACCTTGAAGACAAGAACATCATCATCAACCGTGCTCGCCTAGATCCGGTGGTGGAGGCAAAGGATGGTGGCCATTGTAGTGATGGATATGGAGGAGGTGGTTGGAGTGGTTATGGAGACAAAAGCGATGGAGACACGGTAGGTGCTGAGGGAGAGAGATCGAGGATATGATGGTGGATCCCGCTACTCGAGAGGCCGAGGTGGTTCTGATGGGAACTAGAGAAACTAAAGAATGGCCGAGGTAGTTATCTAGGAATTTTGATTTGCTCTATGCAAGCTCCTTTTACATCTATGTCATCACTGTCTTAGAAAACTTGGTGTGTTACTTGGTTGATGAAATCAAAAAGAAGTGTTGAATCTGAATTTGCACTTTGTTAAAAAAACTAAAAACTCTAAACCCTAAACTAAAACCCAACCCAACTAAACCCAAACACTAAACCAAATCCTAAGCCCTAAAAACCCTACACCTTAAACCCTAAACCCTAAAACCCTAAACCCTAAAACCCAAAACCTAAAACCTAAACCCTAAACCCTAAACCCTATACTTTAAACCTTAAACCCCAAACCATAAACCCTAAACCCTAAACCTTCAACTCAACCTAAACCCTAAACCCTAAACCCTCAACTAAACCAAAACCCTAAACCCTAAAAAGCTAAAAACATAAACCTAAACTAAATAAAACCTAAAAATAAAGTAAATAAAAAACTAAACCAAAATAAAATAAGATAATAATATAAAATAAAAACCTAAACTAAAACCTAAACTTAAACCTAAATCTAAACCTAAACCTAAAAAATAAAATAAAATAAAATAAAACTAAACTAAATAAAATAAATAAAAAAAACTTAAACTAAACTAAAAAAAAAAGTAAAACCTAAATAAAATAAAAATAAAATAAACCTAAAATAAAATAATAAACTAAATAAAAACTAAACCTAAAAATAAACTAAAATGAAACCTAAACATAATAAAAAATAAAACCTAAACCATAAATTACAAAAAATAAAATCTAAACCTAAAATTAAAATAAAATAAACCTAAACCTAAACTAAAATAAACTAAACTAAAATAAATTAAACCTAAACCTAAAATAAACTAAACCTAAACCTAAACCTAAACCCAAAATAAATTAAAATAAACTAAAAATAAACCTAAACCTAAACTAAAAAGTAAAACCTAAAAAAAACCTAAAATAAAAACCTTAAACCAAAACCTAAAAAAATAAAATAAAAGCCTAAACATAAAAAATTAAAAAAAAAACACCTAAACTGATAAAATAAAATAAAAGTAAAATTGAACTAACAAGTAAACATAAACTTAAACCTAAAATTAAAAAAAACTCTAAAAAAATAAAACTAAAAATAAATAAACTAAACTAAATAAAATAAAAAAATAAACTATAATAAATAAACTAAACCTATGGGTTTACTTAATTTAAGAAAAAAAACACGCAAACCCTAAACCTAAAACCCTAAACCCTAAACCCTAAAATTAACCCTAAACCCTGAACCCTAAACCTAAAACCCTAAACCCTAAACCCTAAACCCTAAACCTTACACCCTAAACCCTAAAACCCTAAACCCTAAACCATAAACCCTAAACCTAAAGCCAAACCTAAACCCTAAACCCTAAACACTAAACCCTAGAAACCTAAAAAACTAAAAACCTAAAAACCTAAAAACCTAAGCCTAAACTAAAAAAAACCTTAAAATAAATAAATAAATAAATAATAAACCTAAATAAAATAAAAAATAAAATAAAATGAAAACATAAACTAAAATTAAAACCTAAACCTAAACATAAAAATAAGATAAAAACTAAACTAAAATAAAATAAATAAAAAACTTAAATTAAACTAAAAAATAAAATAAACCTAAAAATGAAAACCTAAATAAAATAAAAACTAAATGTAAAATAAAAATAAAATAAACCTAAAATAAAATATAAACTAAATAAAAACCTAAACCTAAAAAATAAATGTAAAAATAAAACCTAAAAATAAAATAAAAAAACACCTAAACCTAAAATAAACAAAATAAAATAAACCTAAACCTAAACTAAAATAAACTAAACCTAAACCCTAAATTAAATAAAATAAATAAACTAAAAATAAACCTAAATCTAAACTCAAAAGTAAAACCTAAAATAGAAACCTAAACCTAAAAATATAAAATAAAACCTAAACCTACAAAAAAATAATAAAACTAAACTAAAAAAAGAAGCATAAACTAACCTAAACTAAAAATAAACTAAAAAAAACAAACCAAAATAAAACCTAAAAAATAAACTAAATAAAATAAAATAAAAATAAACCTAAATAAAATTAAAATTAAAATAAACTAAAATAAATAAAAATAAACTAAAAAAAAATTAAACTAAAATAAAAAACCAAAAAAAAATAAACTAAATAAAATAAAAATAAAAAATAAACCTATTTAAAATTAAAAATTAAAATAAACTAAAATAAATAAAAAATAAACTAATTAAACTAAATAAACCTAAACCCTAAAGTTCTAAAATAAACCTAAACCCTAAATAAACCTAAACCTAACCCAAACATCCTAAATCTAAACCCTAAAACTTAAACTGAACCTAAACTAAAAACCTAAAACCCTAAACCTAAACCCTAAAGCTCTAAACCCTAACCTAACCCTAAACCCTAAACCCTAAACCCTAAACCTAAACTAAAACTTAACCCTAAATAACTAAACCTAAAGTTTAAACCTAACACTAAATCCAAACCAACCTAAACCCTAAACTCTAAACCCTCAAAACCCTAAACCCTAAAGCCTAAACACTAAACCCTAAACCCTTTACCCTAAACCCTAACACTAAAACCTAAATCGTAAAACCATAAACTGTAAAACCCTAAAGCCTAAACCTAAACTATAAACCCATAACCCTAAACCATAAAAACCTAAAAAACCTAAACCTTAACTAAATAAAACCTAATAATAAATTAAATAAAAAACCTAAACCTAAATGAAATAAAATAAAAATCTAAACTAAAACCTAAACCTAAACCAAAAAATAAAATAAAATTAAAATAAAAAAACTAAAATAAAATAAATAAAAACCTATACTAAACTAAGAAAATAAAATAAAACTAATAATAAAACCTAAATAAATAAAACTAAACATACAATAAATATAATATAAACCTAAAATAGAATAAAATTAAGAGTAAATAAAAACCTAAACCTAAAAAGTAAACCAAATAATAAAAAATAAAAATAAATAAAAAATAAATCCTAAACCCTACACTAAAAAACCTAAACTTAAAATAAAAATAAAATAAACATTATGAAATAAACCTAAATAGAAACTAAAATAAACTAAACTATGATGAATAAAACCTAAACCTAAACCTTAACCTAAAGTAAATGCAATAAAATATACTAAAAATAAACATAAAGGAAAACTAAAAAATAAAACTTAATAATAAACCTAAAATAAAAACCTAAAACCTAAACCTAAAAAAATAAAATAAAAACCTAAACCTAAACCTAAAAATAAAAACTAAAACCTTAACCTAAAAAATAAAATAAAAATAAACTCAACTAAAAAATAAACTTAAACCTAAAAAATAAACTAAAATAATAAACCTAAACTAAAATAAATAAACCTAAAATAAATAAACAAAACTAAATAAAAATAAAAAATAAATCTAAATAAAAATAAAAAATAAAATAAACTCGAATAAATAAAAAGTAAACATAATAAACTAAATAAACTTAAACCTACCTGTTTACTTAATTTAAAAAAAAAAAAACTAAACCCTAAATTCTAAACCTTAAACCCTAAACCCTAAGAATGGGCAGAACCTTTATGGTAGAAACATAACCATCAACTAGGCTCAGTCCAGATCTGGTAGTGGAGGTGAAGGTAGAGGCAGCAGTTATCATAGTGGTTGTGGAGGATCTGGAGATACTGGTGGATATAAAGGTGGTGGTCAGTTGGTGGTTGGAGGTGAGGAGCGATGAGGTTACCGTGGTGGTGGGGGGAGGGAGAGATCGGGATATGATGGCGGATCACTACTCGAGGGGTGGATAGGAATGGAGAATAATTGATCCAATTTGTTGCTTATGGAACTATGTCTTTATAGTAGAGACGACTCTATTTATCTAGGGTTTTTTATTTGATCTATGGGTGCTAATTTTTGATCTATGTCATCATTATGTCAAAACTTGGTGCTACTTGGTTGATGAAATCAAAAGAAGAAATATTGAATTTGAATTTGTTCTCTATTAAAAAAAACCTTAAACCCTAAACCTAAACCTAAACTAAAAAACCCCAAAACTAAAACCTAAACCTAAACCACAACCCTACCACCCCACCTAAACCTAAACTAAACCCTTTACCCTAAACCCTAAACCCAAATCCTACCTAAACCTAAACCTAAACCTTTAACCTAAAACCATAAAGCCTAAACCCAAAACCTCTGACCTACCCTAAACCCTAAACCCCACCCAACTAACCTAAACCCTAAACCTACTAAACCTAAACCCTACTAACCTAAACCCTAAACTAACCTAACTCCCCAAAATATACTTTGAATAAAGATGTCTTTGGGGTAGATCTAAAGAATGACCTAATCCTAACATAGTTATGGTAGCTAATGAAAATGTCTTCCTTGACTATTAGAGATTTGAATGCCTAAACCTAACCCAAATCATATTATAATACCATATATTATAGTATAATGTAGCATCATCATATATTTGAGCATGTAGTGATGTGTTTTGGATGTTATAAGATGTTTTGAAATATTTTAGTATATTATGGTATTGTGTTATAGTCTTTATTAATATAAATCATAAAAATACTTATTTAATAAATCATATGATGAAATTTGTTAAATTTGAAGTGGGAATTAGGTTGTAGTACCAAAGGTGTGCTTTCACTTGTAGTCTAAAAGTAAGATTTTATGTTCAAAATAAATATTATATGTTCTAGCATAGTATAACTCATATATCATAATATATTGTTCTACGCATTTTAAATTCTTTTAGTATTTTACAATCATGCAGTTCAGCCTACACTAGCATTATTTATAAAAATGTTGATTTAGACTTTAAAATGGTGGAATTTGGCCAAATTCATAATAAGTAGAGCATGGCATCATAATATATTATTTAAATTCAAAATATGTAAGTGATACGACTAAAATATATAGTTTTTTATTGTTTAGACTAATTTTATAACTTTTTATCTTAAGCAATCCCTTGTGATATGATATGCAATATAATATAATATAATATGTTATAGTGTATTATAATATAGTATGTCATAACATAGTGTAGCATCATGCATTATAGCATGCTACTATGTATTACTACTTGTTGTTTAGCATATTTTTGTTTGTTATAGTATGATGTAGTAGAGTTTGTACTGGTATAATTCATAAAAATACTAATTTATACACTGAGATGATGGGATTTGCTTAAATTTAAGGTAAGCTTTAGGGAACATCATTGGGGGTGTGCTATGGTGTGTCATTTAATCAAAAGAATGGAATTTTTGCATACAAAATAAATGTTCAATTTTCAACCAAATTTTATAAATTTTTTTGCTTAAAGTGATTCATTTTAAGGTGTAATGTAAGATAATATATTATTTGAAAGCATATTAAAATATAATGTACATAACAATATAACTTCACATATATATGAATTTGGTGGTGTGTTACTAAATGTTATTGTACATTTTAGTATGTTTTACTTTTGTTATAATACATTGGGTCAAAACTCACAAAAATGTTAATTTGAAGGTTGAGATGGAAAGATTTGGCCAAATTCATTTACACACCATGAAGCAACACCAAAATTATGCTATTTTGTACCATTTCTAATAGAAAAATAACAATGTTACATCCAAAATGAACATTATTCTTATTTTGAGAAAATTTTATAATTTGTTCCTTTTAAGTGATTCTAAAGAGGTGTAATGTTAGACAATATATTTTATTATAGCAAATTATAATATAACATGATATATTATAATATAATATAGTGTGTTAATTCACACTATAAAATGTTTAGCATGATATTGTATAGTTAGTTTGATCTTGCACCATCACAAATCATAAAAATGTTATTTAACTTTTGGTTGATGTATTAAAGGTGTGCATAAGATAAGAAATAAGATTTGATGAGAATTCCATGTTTAGGATATGGAGGGAGATCCGCTAGGGATCAAACATGCATTGGACATGACATGTGAGGGTCTATGTCAAGGGGCAGAAGAAGAAAATCTCTAGGGATAAGAAGATTTGTTGGGGATAATTTATAATTCACGATTAAGATCAAATCAACTTTAATTTGTTTTATTTTAGTGATGTGGAGGCATATCTAGAGATATGGGCTCAGTCCGCTAGGGATCGGGTATATGAACCTTCCACTAGGGAAGTAGGTTCAAGCTATCCAGGGATTGGGATTTGAGTTTGATTTCATAGATTTGTTTGGGGATGTATTCACTAGGGATAAGAGTTTGGTTGGATTTCTTTGATTTAGGCTCTACTGGGGGAGTTGTTTAATTTGTCTCCATTAGGGAGGTTGGTTTTGAATTTGATTTGTTTGCTTGACTTGTTTATATATGATTTTGGGCTACATTGGGGAGAAGGGTGTGATTTAACTTAACTAGGGAAAATTAGATTGGATTTAATTTAATCTGAGTTAATGTATGGACCTATCCGTGCATGATGGAGCGAAGGGGTTATATCGACCTACCTACCGTTTACAAATCCAAAGGGATAGTTTATGGGGTAGAGCTACCTAACGTAAGGGTTGCCTTTCAGTGTGCAACAACTATGCTAAGAAGAAGGCATAGCAGACTTACATCTTCCAAAGTGAGGAACAACTGCTAGGGTGACCTGTTGGATGCACAATAAATCAAACTTGACCTAGGGTGACTACTTAGTGAATGCCGTTGGGGACTTATGTCAACTCAAAAGTAGTCAAGATTAATTTTATCTTAATTTCATGTGTTTTGATATGGTTTTTTGGTTTAGTTTGATTTTGAATTGAGGGCATATCCGTTGGGGATGTGAGCTCAATCAAATTTGATTGATTTAATTTATGGACCATGATGGTGTGCGATGGACCCACTCAGAAGGTGCCATATCAGACTTGTCCTATCTTAGATTTACAAATCCAAAGGGATAGTCTATTGGCCCTATTGTAGAGCTAGCTAAACTTAGGGGTTCCTTATGGTGTTCAACGTCTATGCTAGGAAGAAGGAGTGGCAGACTTACATCTTCTAAAGTAGGGAACAACCATTGGGGTGACCTTTTGGTAAATATCATCAACTTGGTGACTCTTGTGTGAATTTTGTTAGGGACTTATATCAACTCAGTAGTCAAGCGATTCCTATAGGAGTTTCTTTGACATTGCCTAAAATAGGATATGCATGGGAAAAGGTACTATGGGTGTCCTCCTAATTCACAAGTGAATTTATATTTTATTTATATGTTTATATGGACAATGTTGGTGTGTGAGGGACCACATTGAGAAGGGCTATGTCAGCCTTGACCTATCTCAGATTTATTGAACCAAGGGAGAATCTGCACATCCATAGGATAGATTCTCCAACCATAGGGTGGTTACTAGAAAAGGGAACTTCTAATTTGATACTAACTTGAGTAGTGTCTAAATGGGGTCGCAAAGGATGTGATCCAAATATAGTGCCCACAGAGGAGATGCTACTAGGGGAGTTATCTTGAGCCTTGGAAAAGTAAGCCTATAGGGGTACGATGGCTAACTCAAGGAGAAAGCGTAGCAGACTTACATTTTCCATGAGTGGTGTATCCGTCAGCATAGTGAGAACCTACCAACCTAAGGTGTCTGTTGGTGTGCAATGATCAATCTAGAAAGAAAGCGTGTAGGTTTATAACTTTCCAAGTGGGTGATCTTCAAGATATCATCGCGGTGAGCAGATGCTATCTAACTGGCGACTTAGCGGGAGACGAGGAAGGATTGGACTGAGACTTGAATTAAAGGGAAGGAGCTAGGGACTTATCTAAACCTTAAATATACTTGACCCTCAATGCGAAGGCTAATCCAAGAAGAAAGTAGCGACTCACATCCTCTTAAATGAAGCAAACATGAGGTAGGTTATCGGCCAAGTAAGGCATATCAAACTAACAAGCACTCATTGGTGTGTAGTGGCCAAGTAAGGAAGGAAAGCATAGCAGACTTGCATCCTCCCAAAGAAGACCACTAGGGTGACACATAAGCAGGTATGTCATCGACCTAGAAGCATCGGTGAGTGCTGGGGCATTATCTCAACTTCGAGTAGCGAGATAAAAAATATATGGGTTTTTTTATATATTTTGTGTAGTTTATGTTTGTGTTGTGTCGATGAAGGATAGGACACTACTGGGTTCCTTACACCTACCTAAACACATCATGGTGAATTCAAAACAAGAATACTTTTAACATGGAAGAGATTGAGATGGAACTTTCATTGATGATAATTATTGTCAAACATGATTTATAATATTTCTTTAAGTTGAGCCCATTGATTGGAAGCATTGGGCACTCTCCCTTATGATTAATAAGCTGATAAGATCCTCCTTAGTAGGCCACCTCTATGGCAAAAGGACCTTCCCAAGTGGGTTCAAACATGCCTCCCATCTTATGTCGAGCAGCAATCGATCTCCTTAGAACTAAAATAAGCTCTCTATTTGAAAAGCTCTAGGATGGACCAACTTGTTGTGAGCTTGAATTATTTTAGCTTTGTATAACAGATTTTGATTGCATGCTAGGCTTCTCTCCTCAAACCTTCAAAATCTTCTAACCATAACTTGTTCTACTTTGTTGTGATCTTGCTACCTATCCTTAGTGATGGGAGTTGGACTTCTAATGGTAGAATGGCTTCATACCCATGCACTAAGTAGAAAGTAGACTAAGTTGGAGTTCTATATGTGGTGTGGTAGGCCCACAAGGCTTCAAAATGCGCTCATGGCCACATTGCTTGTTGTTGTTGAGTGTCTTCTTTGTATTTGGATGAGAGTTTTTTAATGGCTTCTGTTGTTTCCCTCAAGTAGTTGATGGTAGAATATCTCCAATCTATGTTGTGTTTGAGCAAAGTTGTTGATCTCGGTGCTCTTAAATGCAGTACCATTATCAAATATAATTCATCAGGCACTCGAACCTTATATGATATGGTTCCTAAAACCTGGAGCACATCTTTGGTGTGAGCTCTCACAGATTGCCTTTGCCCATTTGGAAAAGTAGTCGATAGCTAAGATGAACCGATGACCTTGAAAGATGGAGGATCAATTCACTATATTGGCACCTAACACTTGAATGGCCACGGTATATTTGACATTGGTGGAATCACCTATCCATGCAATCTTTGATCATCGATGGACAATAGTATCCTAGTCTCTTGATCTTGGCTTTCATCTTTGGACCATTGGTTGGCTCCACATAATCTAGTGTACACGGATCACAATCTTATGGGATTCATGCTTATCTAAACAACATAACCACATATGATGAAAGGACCGGCAGTACAAGACACCATCCATAAGAGCATAGAAAGTATTCTACTTTATTTGATGGGCTTGGGACTTCTCTTAAGGTAGTTTGTCTTTATTTAGGTAATCCATGAATGGTTGCCTCCAATCTAACTCCTCATCCTTCTTGGCAATGCCAACCTTTCCTTCAAGAGAGTACTTTTTGATGAGTTCAATATCAATAAGGGATACGACTTGTTTATTTTGGACCTTTATTGATATGGACTCATCCTCTGGACATGCCAACTCCATGGAAAGCTTGGCTAAAGCATATGCTACAGTGTTCTCTCCTCGAGGAATCTTAGAAATAGTAACCTTTGAGATTTGGGCCAATAACTCCATGGTGTACTTATGGTAGTGATGGAGCTTGGGCTTTATAATCTTATAGGACCCGATTTGGTTGATAACTAGGCGAATCCCAAGATGTTGATGTTTGGATGCTTAGAGTAATGGTTAACTCAGACAATGAGCCTCATATTTGGCCTCATTATTGGTACAATGATTGGACAGATGATATGAAAATCTCATCACATTGTGGTCCAGAGTTAAGAGATCTATTCCTACCATTGCCTTTCTTGGAATAGTAGATTGTGGTTCTTCTCCTCTTTGAGAGGAAGATGCACCATCAAAGTACATCTCCCAGTAGTGAGTGCTAGTATACCCTAAGTTCATGATTTGTTCATCACGGAGTCATCACTAAGTAGAGAGTGAGTGTGTGCTACTAAGAATATCCTAGCTTGTCCTTTCACGCGAGGTAGGAAGGTAATGTCAAACTAGATACATGGACCATCATGCTTAATCGGATAGCATCGAGTGTCATGAGATATTGTAGTGGATTGATCCTAGAGATTAAGTTCACCTATGAGGAAGCATGTAGTGGTGTAAGTTTCGGGATGCAAAGACTAAAGCTAGGCAATGCTTCTCAATGGGTGGATAATTAGCCATGAGGATTAGATGATGGTGAGGTAGTATAGTGCATTTTCCTTACCTTCATCATTGACTTTAAACAAAGCACCAAAGGACTCATCTAACGCAACAATGTAAAGTATGAGCGGCTTGATAGGGGCTGCTGGAACCGGCATCATCAGGTAATGCTTGATGTCTTCGAAGGCATGTTCACACTTGTCATTCCACTTGAACTTGGCATCCATTTTGACAAGTGTTGAGAATGGCTGACATCTTTCCAATAGGTTGGATATAAAGCATCTTAGATATGCCAACACTTGGAATGATGAGTTGAGTTAAACTTTTAGGGGTAGCATTTCTAATATCACTTGATCTTCTCAGATCTATTTGATTCCCAGTGTCGACAACAAACCCAAGGAATTTCCTTGAAGCTACTCAATTCACACTTTGGTTCATTTTGAGGTTAAATTATCATAACTATTCGAAAACTACTCTCAAGTCAAGGAGATGGTCTTCCTTCTCTCTACTTTTGACCATGAGATCATCGAGATAGCACTCGACTTGATGATGAATGAGTTCAGATTCAGTCATAGCCTATGTAGCACTGGCATTTTTAAGGCTGAAAGGCATGACCTTATAGCAATAGACTCTGATTGGTGTTCTAGAAGTAGTGTTTCTTTCATCTTGAGGGGCCATCTTTATTTAGTTATATCTAGATGAGCCATCCATGAAAGAGAAGACTGCATGAGATGAGGCAATGTCCACCATCAGCTCCGGGATTGGTAGTGAAAATTCATCTTTTGTACATGCCTTATTTAAATCCCTAAAATCAACGTATATGTGCATTTGACCATTCTTATTTGGAAATTCATCTTTTGGACAGTGGCTAAACCCTAAACCCTAAAGCATAAAACCCTAAATCCTAAACCCTCATCCCTAAACCCTAAAACCTAAAAAAAACTAAACTAAATAAACCTAAAATTAAATAAATAAAAAAAAACCTAAACCTAAATAAAATAAAAAATAAAAAAATAAAATAAAACATAAACTAAAACTAAACCTAAACTAAACTAAAACTAAAATAAAAAAATAAAATAATAAAATAAAACTAAACTAAAATAAAATAAATAAAAACCTAAACTAAATAAAATAATAAATAAACCTAAATATAAAAACATAAAATAAAATAAAAAAAACTAAATGTAATATAAAATAAAATAAACCTAAATAAATAAAATAAAAATAAAAAATAAAACCTAAACCTAACCAAAATAAAACCTAAAAATAAACCTAAAATAAAAACCTAAAACTAAACTTAAAAATATAAAATAAAAAACTAAACCTAAAATAAAAATAAAACCTAAACCTAAAAATAAAATAAAAATAAAACTAAAATAAAATAAACATAAACTAAACTAAACCTAAAAATAAAAAAATAAAATAAATAAATAAAATAAACTAAATAAAAAAATAAAAATAAAAATAAATAAATAAACTAAAAGAACTAAACATCAGTTTACTTAAAAAACTCTAAACCTTAAACCCTAAGAAATCCACAAATACAAACCTAAAACTAACCAGCTGAAACTGACTCCTAGGCACAAACCACTAAACTCACCCTAAGCCACTGGCCCAGCCTGGAGCTGAGCCTGACCTGACTGGGAATACAGGCCTGGGCCTAGGCCTGGGCCCAGGCTGCTGGAGCCTGGGAGAGCCTGGGCCAGGCAAGGCCCTGGGCACTGAGCCCTGGAGGCCCCAGGAGACTGACCAGGCCACTGGCTGAGCACTGGGCCACAGGCCACTGACCAGGCTGGAGCCACACAGGCCTGAAGCCCCAGCCACAGGCCTGGCTGAGCCACCAGACCCTGGAGAAGCCTGAGCCCACCTAAAACCTAGGCTGAAAATAAAACCAAAATATAAATAAAATCTGACCTAAATAAATAAAAAAATAATATAAAAGAAACTAGCTAAGCCTATAAAAAATAAAAAATAATAAAAAAAAACTATAATAAAATAAATAAGGAAACCTAAATTAAAAATAAAATAAACAGGATAAAACATATGGTAAAATTAAAATAAAATTTAAATAAATGAGCCAAAATAAACCTAAAAAGAAAATCCAAATAAAATAAACTAAAATAAAAATAAACTAATAAATAAAAAACTTGGATAAAATAATCTAAACCTTCTAAAATAAACTAAAAAAAAATAATAAAATAAATAAAATAAACTAAACTAAAATAAATAAAACTAAAAATAAAAAACACAAACCCTAAACCTAAAAAATCTAAAAACTACACAAACTAAATAAAACCTAAAATAAAATGAATAAATAAACTAAAACAAAATAAAATAAAATAAAACATATAAAAAAGCTAAATCTAAATCTAAAGAAAATAAAATAAAAAATTTAAAACTAAACTAAAATAAATAAATAAACCTAAAATAAAAAAAAACTAAACCTAAAATAAAATTAAAATAAATTAAAAAGAAAAAATAAAATAAACTAAAATAAACCTAAAAAAAACCTAAAAATAAATAAAATTAAATAAACCTCAAAATCTAAACTATAATTAAAATAAAATAAACTAAGATAAACTAAATATAAATAAAACCTAAACTAAAAAATAAACTAAACCAAAATGACCAAAAAAATATAATAAAATAAACTAAAATAAACCAAATCTAAACTAAAAAATACATAAAAAAATAAACCTAAAATAAAAATAAAAATAAAATAAAACCTAAAATAAAAAATAAAATTAAATAAACTAAAAATAAATAATAAAATAAATAAAACTATAAAATAAAATAAACCTAAATAAAATAAATAAAATAAAAATAAATAAAATAAATAAGAAACTAAAACTACCTACTTGGTTTACTTAATTTAAAAAAAAAAAATAAAAATAAAAATAAAATAAATAAAATAAAAGAGAACCCTGAGCCACAAACTGGCTATAAACCACAGGATAAAACCTAAAACCCAAACCCTAGGCCCAGAACCAAACCTAAAGATCTACAACCCTGAGCTCAAACCCTAAACCAGGTTCACAAACCACAAGCACAGAACATACTATAAACCAAAAATATAAAATTAAAAATAAAAACAAAATAAACATAAAACTAAATAAACCTGAAATAAACCTAAATAAACCTAAAACTAAACCTAATAAAAAAAACACCTCTAAAATCAGACTAAATAATAAATAACTACTAAAATGGCTTACTAAACTGAGCCTAAAATGGATTAAGATAAAACCTAAATAAATAAATAAGCTAAAATAAATAAAAATTAAATAAAAATAATAATCAATAAAATAAAATAAACCAAATACATAAAATAAACTATATAAATTGCTTGCTTGTTAAAATAATAAAATAAAATAAAATCTAACTGCCCCTACCCCTAAACCTGACCCTAAACCCTACCACAACCTGAGCTAAACCAAACCATAGGCCACAATAAATAAAACAAACTAATATTAAAATAAATAAAAAAAACCTAAACCAAATAATATAAAATAAAATAAAATAAAATAAAATAACTAAACTTAAACCTAAACTAAAATAAATAAAAAAAAACTAAAAAATAAAATAAATAAAACCTAAACTAAAATTAAAAAAAAATAAAATAAAATATAATAAAACCTAAATAAATAAAACTAAATGTATAGATAAAAATAAACTAAACCTAAAAGTAAACTAAAAATAAAACCTAAAATATTTAAAAATAAAACCCAAACTAAACTAAAAAAAAAAACTAAACCTAAAATAAAATAAAATAAAACAAAATAAAATAAACTAAACTAAACTAAAATAAATAAAACCTAAACCTAAAAAGATAAATAAACTAAACTAAATAAAATAAAATAAACTAAAATATACTTAAACTAACCTAAAAAATTAAAACCTAAAATAAAACCTAAAACCCTAAACCCTAAACCTTAAAAAGAAATAAAACTTAACATAAACTAATTAAAACCTAAAATAAAATAAAATAAAACCTAAACCAAAATAAAATGAAAAAATAAAATAAATTAAAACATAAACTAAAACCTAAACCTAAACTTAAACTAGAGAAAATAAAATAAAAAAATAAGAACTAAACATAAAATAAAAAAACCTAAACTAAATTAAAATGAAAAGATAAATAAAATAACTAAAACTAAAATAAAATAAAATAACACAAATAAAATAAAATAAACCCTAAACCTAAAAAATAAACCTAAAATAAAATAAAACCTAAACCTAAACAAAAAAAAATAAACCTAAAATAAAAATAAAATAAACCTAAACTAAAGATGAAACTAAACTAGATTAAATAAAACCT
>JAKCPB010002018.1:0-110694 GCA_021442155.1 Cymbidium sinense | reverse complement strand
AGTGGCGCGAAAATTGATTGGAGGGCCTTCCAGATAGCGTTATATGTTGAATGCGACTTGACCACCATGAATTGGATTAAATGAGTCACTTGTCGAAAATTCACCAAGGACAATAGGAAGGGTGATTGTCCCCTCTTTAGCCAGGCGATTATCAAACCCGTATAATGGTCCTGACGGGTTGGAGCTTTTCCTAACTGGGCCCATGCTAAGAAATATGAGTAAAAGACATCATGAGAACTCATTGTCAATCAAAATTCTCTTAACATTATAGCATGGGTCCTTCCATCCTTGATGACAAGTGGATCTTGATGAGGAACATGTACTCCTTCTAAGAGTCATTAAAAGTGATGGAATGATCAACGAGACTTCTTTAACTCGGCTCTTGAGGTGGTAATGAGAACTTAGATAGTATTGGTCTCTCCTTGTTTTAATTTTTCATGTTTGATGATTATTTTATTATTTACGTGATGATTGTCACAGTTGCCCCGTTGGAGGTATGTTTATTTGATTCACTTGATTCTTCACAAATCGACGTAGATATCCTTATTGAATGAGCCTCTCGATTTCTTCTTTGAGTTGTTTGCATGTCGATAGTATGTCCACGACTTGATGGAAGTGACAATATTGCTCGATTTCTTGAATTTGGTTTGATGGATGTGGCCACTTGATATTTTCTTCATCTCGAATAGCCATCGAGGTTGACACGAGGCGTGTTGGCGTGTATTCCTTTTTCTTGTGGTTCCGCGTCGTTGATATGGGGGGAGGAGATCGGTTGCCTTCCTTCTTTTGATGGGACAGTCGGTCCGCATTCCCGCTCTTACATTTTCTTGTAGATTGTTCAAATTATTTGCGATGGGCATTAATAGCCTCATCGGTAGAGATTTGTGCTTCCACACGATGAACTAAGTCGGCATATGAGCGGACCGTGTCTCGCATTAGTGACGAGTAAAAAGGCCATGGACGGAGTCCTCCAAGGAAAACTCCTCTTAATAGTTCAGGGTCTACTCCAGGTATTTGGCGAGCTTCTAAGGAGAACCTCGGAAATATTCCTTAAGTGATTCACCCTCATTGAATGCGGAGAGATGGGAGGAATCTTTAATGATCCTCATTTGCAATGAATTGTTCCACAAAAATCTTGGCGAGTTATCAAAGGTAGGATGGATCCCCTTGGAAGGGAGTAGAACCAAGTGCGAGCTTGCCCTTTGAGGGTACGGAAAGACGACAAAGCGGTGTGTGAGCTCGTTGGATATACATGATAGTCTATAATGGTCGATGTGTTCATGGTCGATTATATCATAGAATCAATGTTCGGAAGCTTGAAACCCACGGGAATAGGATGTTGAATAATAACTTCAACTAAAGGTGAGGATTCCTCATAATCGCGGTGAGGGGAAAGATGATTTCTGTCTTGAAGGTGAAATTCATTTTGCATTAAGCATCGTAATTACGCATATAACATGATGGTGCAGGGATGAGAGTGTGTCAAGCTACCAATAATTGGTGGATTAGCGGTTGGTTGAGTTGCGTCATGGATGAGTAGAACTAGCATGTCGAGATCAACATCACGGTCTCTGGGAGAACTTGAAGGAGATTAGCATTTTGACCTCCCACTAACTATCGATCTTGGGGAGATGTGTTTTGTAGTGGTATTGTGTTTCTCAAAAGTCGGATCATCTCATTTTGAGACTCTTCCATTTTGTGGACACAATCTTCTAAAGAGATTTCCATCTTTGAGTCATGCCTATCGAGGGAGAGGTAGGCTTGGTGTGTCCAATTGGATTGGTTTTGAGTGGCGGGGAGGCGGGAGGCTCTGGTTATGAGTGTTGCGCTATTGGTCGAGTGTTCAGGAATTGTGATTGAAGGGTTCTTTTCCACGAGCGTAAGCTCATTGCGTGCTAAAAAAACCGGTTGATGAGTGAAAGTTTATGCCTTAGCTTTGTTGTGAAATCAAAACACAGGTATTTAAAAGTGAATAAGAAAACTCGAATTTTACGTGAAAAATCTCAAAAGAGGGAAAAATCACGGGGCTAGCCGTAAAATCTTCACTATGTATTTGAGTACAAAATCTTCGATACGGGATTACGATTATGAGAAGGGAACAACAACTATGGTACATTCGTGGTGGTACGATTGCTAGTAGCAGATGATGGTAAAACAAGAGGGACATCGGGCGATGAAGGTCATCATGATGGAGACCAGATTGGCGGCAGCGAGGAGATGGCGGTGGTTGGCGTCGTCGTGGTGGCGAGATTGTGCTTAATCTTCAAGCTTTAGAGCTCTCTCCTCTCTCTTGCTTGGTCCCTTCATGAGGAATGAGGCTATTTATAGATTGGAGTGACATCTTTGTAAATACATGCAAAATCGAACCATTCCCTCCATCGGGCTCAAAATGATTCTTTGATCATTTGATGTATTTTAAGCATTTGAATGCTCAATGAAGTCGAATTATGAGATCTTGGGCTTGTTAGATCCGCTCGTCGAGCTCGATTTGACTATAAACACTCCATGTTTAAGAGTCATTTATGGATTTAATTGATATCCCAAAGTTTTCAATGATATTTTAAGTGCTTGATCTCGACCAGTTTCAACTTAGGATCAACTTGCTTTTGACATCAAGATTCGTACTTCGATTAGTGGTATTTTAAGTGCCATATCAATTTTAAAGCTAGTGAAACCATTCAAAAATAAAGATTAATTAACTAGAACAAGAATGAGAGGTCAATTGCACAAGGTGAAGGAAGCGTTTTCTTGAATTATGGAATGCAATTCCTTGAAATATTGAGAAAGTTAGGTTAATGATTGTTAACTAACATTTATTTGGACATCATTGTTCATGGTAATAAAATTATACATGTTTTTTTCTTCTTCTTGGAATAACATTTGGCTTGAAATTCATTATACATTGAAACAAGCATATATAATGAAGCCTTGCATGGTGTCCACTTTTGCATGGTTCATGCACATGTAGCTTCAATACTTTTTGATTTATTACTAACACATTTTTAAAGTCTACATAATATATTAAATAACTAGATATTGAGGTCATAAATATTACATTCATAACATGAATGAATATCCCAATCAAAGTCTAATATGACAATGATTATAAGAAATATTAAACAAAATCAAAAGTGTATTGAAATCATGGTAAAAATATTTAGGATGTGTTGTGCAAACTATCCCAAGCTTTTAAAAAACTCTATTCTATAAAGTTTTCGTATTGTAGTGAGCACAATTCATTAAAGTTCAACTCTATGTATCCAAAGGCATACAAGGGGCTCGGTGTATATGGGTTCAGGTAAACTTGCAAATAAAAGTACATATAAGAGTGAAACTTTATTTCAAATCAATGATTGCTTGACCAATGCACATGCTTCACAAATCTTTTTAATAGTAGCAAATTATGTTCAAAAAAGATGGTTAGCAAAAACAACAACCAAACTCAAAGAATAATCGTGGTCAAATTCTCTAATGCAATAAGGGGTATGAATTTTAAATAAAATATAATCTTTATTAGTATATTAATATTATATTAAATTTTATAACATAATTACAATATTTTCATCATTTTTTATTTCACCTTATGTGACATTAGCTAATGGAGATTGTGATAATTAAGTGTTAATGATAATGCAACAACATATGATGATGATGTAGGTCAGCTAAAGCAAGTGATTTCAGAATAAGTCATTCATGATACAATAAAAAGCATTATATTAGAACTTAGATGCTAGAAATTTAATTCAATGATGATGATGAGATGTGAATCATAAAAAAAGATATAACTAATAATTCCTTGGCATGCAATTTATGAAAATAAGATAAAAGGTTGAGTATATAGTATATACATATACATTCAAAATCATTTAAATACATTATACTTCCAAAGAAGGATAGGCTCATCAAAAGCTATATTAGTTTGTATGGCGTATAAAAAATCACCAGTTGGTGTGTTTCCCTAAATTATTGAGGTAGGTGCTTCAAACATCTAAATGTGTGGTGATCCAATATCATCATGAGAAAAATCTATTAGAACATCTAAGTGTGTATCATCACTAATTATTAGGGTGGGTATACTTTTCCTAAGAGATGAAATAACTTATGTCAACACTCTTCACTCTTAAAAAACACACCATCCTTTTGAAATTGCACCACCCATCATTCCTTTTATTCTTACAAAGTTAATATATTTTAATAAAATACAACCCCCAAGTTTCCTTGAAACATTATCTTTGTTTGTTAGGGAAGTTAACCTTTTTTGGGTCAAGCTTAAGTCATTAAAAGCATTAGGTTTAAAAATTTGGGTGAGTTTCCTAGGTTTGACCATATTATCCTTCTTAGGTTTGGCTTGACCTTGGTCCTCCATAAAAAAAAAAAGGGAAAGAAAGAAAAGAAAATGCTACAAAGTAATTTTTTGTGTTTAAACATCTTAATATATGTGCTAAGTTAAGCCAAGGAAAAAGCTTGAATTATTTTAGTTTAGATTGACATATGGTTTAATCAGTTTGATTAAGGAGCCTATAATGGTGTAATTAACGTAATGCATGGGTTAGGTTAACCTAGTCTATTAGATTAAGTTCAGTTGACGTGAATATACTCATCCTAAAGTTTTTATCAAATTAGACTCATGACTAATATGCTAAGATAAGTAAGTCCATTAGGGGGTTTAGGAAATTCAACATTAAGGTTAGGTGAAATCAAATTAATTCAAGCCAACTTACTTCAATTTATAGCTTAAGCTATTATTAGGTCTGACCATGATTTAAGTAAGGGTATTTGGCTTAATCAATATTTGATTGTATAGGTTAACAATGATCTTTGGAGAGCCATACTAGAATGCATGGGTCCTAACTAAAGCACACATTAGTTAGGCATATTATGATAAGTTTACTAAATATGGGCTAAAATTGGATAGGTGACCATAAGAGTTAGCCTAAATATTTCCAATATTCACTTGATCAAGGTGTAATAATAGTTGTTGCTTCAAAGATGAGTGGCTAACATAGTATATGATATGATCTATTGAACTAAGGATATAGAAGATGGCTTGGACATAGATTCACTTGGTCTACATAACACCTAAGTAAAATTGTCAAATCATTTAAACATGCCTAATGTATATATAAAATTGGTAATGAAAGGCCTAAAATCTATCTAAGATGCATACCTTTAAAAGACTAGACCAAATTTTATCTTCATTTGGTATAATTGAAACCACAATGAGGAAACCTAAAATGCCTAGCTCATAAATTATATAAGTGTGTGTGAAAGTTAATTACGTATAATTAGGCGTGTAGCAAATGTAGTAAAAGTAAACTCAATGATAGGTATTATCCCGACCTTAGTAAATAATAGTCATGCTAATCTTTACTCTCTAATATTATCCTGACTCTCTCTCTCTCTCTCTCTCTCTCTCTCTCTCTCTCTCTTATATATATATATATATATATATATATATATATATATATATATATATATATATATGTTTGTATAATATGTTCCATGAAAGAAAAGGAAATATTATTTTAATTTTTTGCTACATATTTTGATGTTATGTTAATTAATAGGCTCACTATTATGTGGACCAATTTCTCGTGTATAACATTTTTATTAAGTATAATTTTCAATTATATGAATGATTATTTTATTTTATACAACATCAAAATTTAAGATTCTTTGCTAAATTATGCTCATTCTAATAGAGTTAAGATGCTTCTAAAATGATTGATATATTTTTTGATATTACCAATGAAATATGTTCTTGCATATATTATATACATTTTATGGCTATAGATTTTTTTTTTTCATTTTGACTTTATATATATACCCCTTAATTTATATATAAAATATTTAAAATTTGTTATTTATTTATGTAATATAAGTTTTATATCTAATAAAAAATTACTAGTTTTAAACATATTAAATTAACATTTATCTTTATATACATATAATTATGATATTAAAATATTATACAGATAAATATTAAATATATAAAAGCATATAAATTATATAATATGAATGTATTTTTCCTTTTTTTTTATTGATTAAATAGTATTTCTTAAAATAAGTAAATACCTTCTCATAGAAATCCCGGCAACCCTCCCAAAAACCCTAATTTTCTCCCTGTCTTCCTCAAATCCGATCCAGATGGTTCTCAGCAAATCTTACCTTGCTCCTCTTAGAATCCTCAAACCTCAGCCCAACCCTTTAACCTCCACTATTCGCCTCCGTCTTGCTGCTCCACCGTTCCGCCTCCTCTCCTTCGCGACACCCGAGGAAGCCGCCGCCGCGCCGTCGCCGGAAACGCCGCCTCCGCATCGAACCCCCCCTCTCCTCCCACCGCCAACAAGCCGCCCCCCGCCGACCTCCCTCCCCCAGAATCCTAACCCTAAGCTCCTGAACCAGCCACTTCCCTTGCGGGCAACCGTCTCAATCTCCATAACCGCATCCTAACCCTAATACGCGAGAACGATCTCGACGAGGCCTCCCTTCTCGTACGCCACTCCATCTACTCCAACTGCAGGCCCACAATCTTTACCTGCAACGCCGTGCTCGCCGCCCTCCTCCGCCAATGCCGCTACTCGGACCTCCTCTCCCTCCACCGTTTCATCACTCAGGCCAGCGTCGCCCCCACGGTCATCACCCACAACCTTCTCCTCCAGGCCTACTGCGACTGCCGCAAAACCGACAATGCCCTGGAACACTACCGACTTATCATCAAAGAGGATTCCCCGGTGAATCCTTCGGCTACCACCTATCGGATTCTTGTCAAGGGCCTCATCGACAACAACAAGGTAGATCAGGCTGTGGATCTCAAGAACGACATGCTCAGTAAGGGCAACTGCCCCCCGGATGCCATTGTTTATAATCATCTCATGACTGGTTTTGTTAGGAATGATGAGCCGGATCGTGTTCTCGAGTTGTTCGAAGAGCTCAAGGAGAAACTTTGTGTGACTGGTGAAGATGTTATATGTGATGGCATTGTGTATGGGAATCTAATGAAGGGATATTTCAAGAAGAAGGGATAGGCCATTGATTTGTTTGAACGAGTTCTTGGAGAAGGTTCCAAAGTTAGGTTTGGCCCTGTGAGCTATAATTTGGTTCTAGATGCATTGGCAAAGTACGGGCAATTGGATGAGGCCATTGGATTGTTTGAAAGGATGATGAGGGAGCATGATCCCCCAAAGAGGATGACAGTGAATTTGGGAAGCTTTAATGTGATGTTGGATGGGTTTTGCTTAGCTGGACGGTTTGAAGAGGCAATAAAGGTTTTTAAGGTAAGGATGCGGGAGAAGAATTGCAGTCCAGATGTGTTGTCCTATAATAATTTGATTGATCACCTAGGGAAGAATGGTTTGGTTGCTGAAGCAGAAGATCTTTACAAGGAGATGGGTGAGAGGGGATTCAATCCAGATGAGTACACATATGTTTTGTTGGTAGAATCTTGTTTTGGAGCTGGAAGGCCAGATAATGCTATCGATTACTTCAACAAGATGGTCGAAGCTGGTTTGAGGCCGAATGCTAATGCTTATAATAAGGTTATTAGTGGATTGGCAAACCTTCAAAGGCTTGATGAGGCAAGAGCATTCTTGGATCTCATGTTTGAGAGGGAGGTAAAGCCAAATGTGAAAAGCTATGAGATATTGATACAGTCATTTTGTGAGGCTGCAAGGCTCGATGATGCGCTCAAGGCGCTGAAGGATTTGTTGATGGATGAAGGTGTTAGTCTGAGCCCAGAAATGAAGGAGCTTGTGCTGGAGGCTTTGAGGAAGGAATCAAGAGAGGAGGAGTTCGGGAAGCTACTCGAAGATGTCGAGAGGGAGAAAGCTGAGGCTGCCCGCTGCAGAGAGAAGGCAAGAGCTGAGGCTCTTGCCAAGGAAGGAGGAAAGACAGAAAGCAGAGAAAGCTGCCAAAGAGGCTGCTGCTGCTAGAGCAAGTGCTGCAGCTATTGAAGCAATCTTGGGAAGAAAGAAGTCAACTGATAGCAAGGAAGAGGAGTCTTCTTCTTCTTCTTCTTCAAGTTCTGTTCCTGCACAGCTGAACTGAATTCTGGAGATTCTGATTCTGTCAGTGAAGGATCATCGAAGCAAATGATACTTGAGAGCAGTTCATCAGATGTGAAAAGTGAAGCTGGAGGGGCTGCTTAGCAGGTAAACTCACACGAATCACAGGTTCAAAATGAATTTTAATTCACATGAATTGGTTGTTTGTGCTGATAATTTAAAATCTTATTGCAGATGTAGGGTTGGATTGACTGTTATATATTCTGATGGTTTCATATGATTTAATTTTTTAGTGTTCTATAGTTTCTAAGTGCTGTTGAGTTATCTTCATCACCCTTATCTTAATTTTTTTGGATTAGTTTTTTATGAACTGTCATTTTAATCTTCTCATGCTTAGTTTTAACATAAACTTTTTAAACAATTTTTATCCATATTACCATAGATTTATTTACTTGTTTTTCCTTACTAATCCTTAATCTCTAATTTTATCAATCATCTAAAGGAGCATTTTTTTAAACATTTGTTGTAAATGTTTATATGAATAAATCTATTTTTGATTACTTTGTCTTTAATAAATGCTACCCTATCATGTCTCTAATATAATTATTATTTAATTTATTTTTTTTCTAATTTGATCACATATTCACTTTGATATTCTTATTTCTTTGTACACTCAATGTGGCTTTCAATGGCTTTTAAATTCCCTCACAAGTGAATCCATACTATATAAAATTATATTTTTATAAAATATAACTTCAAGCTGCATTGTGATTTTTTTTTTATTGCATGATATTCTCAAGAAACTTCTTTGCCCTATTCGTCAATATAATAGATCTAATATTGATATTAGTTGAGCGTGATCCTCAATTTGTTTTATTGGGTTTAGGCACCATCAAAAGACTTCAACTAAAAGTGTCATAATGATGCTCTAGAAATCACTTACAATAATAAGTTGTCATAATGGATAATAATTTCTTTTGTTTGCCCTAAAAGTGGATGTATGTTAGTTCATCAAATTATTATAAATCTATCATTTATGTGTATGTTCTCTTCTCCTTTCATTTCTCTCATCGTAGAGTAAATGTAACATAATACTTCTTTCTCGCTCCATTTCACTCGTGCATTTGAACCCTGAATATGTACTTTTTCTTAAATCTCAGTTCTCATTGTTTACGCATGAGTTATCACATAATCAAATAAAGATATAATTGACTTGATAGGCTCACATTCTTTATCAATGATGCCTATTTTCATTTATTGCTATGAAATAATGTGCTTTTAGAAGAGAAGTTGCTTATCAATGATGAATGACTCATATCTTATGAATCCGAAAGTTCCTTCATAGATATAATCAAATTATGCTTGTTTGTTAACCATGGATATATTGAGGTTCAACTAGAGTGAGATTATAAGGAGATGATGGATGCATTCCATCTAATCCAAATTCTTCGAGAAGAGGCCAACTAGAACATGATTGTCCATTTAAAACATTCTCTTGCAAAGTAAGTTGAGATTTTTTAGTTGTGAGAGTGCCTACCACCAAAAGATTCTTGATAGTACTAGCAAGTTTAGATTTCTCTCTGAATTCTAGCATTTAAGAGGGAGATTAAGGATTTTGATCCATAAAAGAATAGATGAAAGTTCTTCCTTCATTAGTTTAAAATTATGAGATCATTTTTGAAAAAAAAAATAAAAGTCTTATTGAAGAAGAACCAAGGGCCTCTAGACTAACACAAATCATAGTATTTAGAATGAGAGAATTTGAATTTGGATATTTTTAGGGTTTGTGTTTTATTTTTTCATTTGCTCATATTTATATAAAATAATTATTGATTTCTAATAAATTGTGTTAGATCTTCACCTCTTTATAGACCATCTCTTTTTTTATTTTTTTATTTAAGTTTTAAATGGATGTGACACCACAAAATTTGAGACCATCAACTTGACAAACATCACATGATTCCTTAGTATCTTATGAGTGTGGTAAATTAATATGAATTAAAGCTATAAATAAATATAATCAAGCTTATTTTATTAAAAGTTTTTTATTTGACTTGAATTTTTAAATGATTCAAAATTTAAAATTTTATTTAAAATCTTTATTATTTTTATCAAATTTGAACTATAATTAAATTATAATGAAATTAAACTTATTATATTGTTATTGTTCATAATTTAAATATATAAGCATATTTTCGAAAATATTTAGGCTTATAATTGTTAATTAAAAGGTGATATTTTATTAAACATTATTTAGGTTGATGAAGTTCAAATATTTGTTAGAATATAAAAAAAAAATCAAACATTAGTACACATTATTTATTAAATAAGAAATCAATTATTATTAACTAAATAATTTTTTTTCCTTTAAATGAACTATTTATTGAACAAATAAGTATCTATATATTTATGAAATAATTAAATAAATAAATGAATATAAGAGGAATTATATATTGAGTATTACAAAACAATATCTTTGTTATATTTTGAACGTTTGAATACGTACATTTATGTATGCCATAATTAATTATTAAGAATTCGGTAAAAATATAAATTAAATTATACTGCGTTTTTATATTTGAGCAAAAAAAGAATATTATAACTAATAAAAATTTAAATATTATATATATAATTCTAATAATAAATAGATGTTTATTCAAATTATTTATTTATGAGTAGATTTTGAAATAAAAGATTTACATCCATATTACATAATGTTATTTATTTATATTTAATATTTAAAATTTAATATTTATTTATATAGCACTTAGTTTTTAACATTTTATATAAATATCATTAAAATTAATTTTCTTTAATTAAAAAACATATTTTTTATTTAAATATTTTGATGTGATTATAATAAATAAAATATATGTAACTAAATAATCAAATTTAATTATTAGATATGTAAAATAAAGGTTATATGATTTGTAAGTAAAATTAATTTAATTTTATTCAAAATGTATTAATTTATTAATTAATAAATGTATAGTTCGATGAGAGCGGAGACTCAACCCGCAGACCACTCTCGATTCCCTCCCACCATATTTTGCTCTTTTCTCTCGTTTTTTACTCTCGCAGGCGATGCAATGCGGCCAGCAGCCAATACTCTGAAAGCTTTTCATTGGATATGGATTCCCATCCATGCCTCGTTAATCAAAGCCCTAGGACCAAATCATTCGGAATACCTTCACCGATCCCTACGGCCAAATCACAATCTCATCATTTATCTTTGAAGTCCTCGTCACATAAATCCTAGAATCTGATTCTTCTCATCTCTCACCCATTTGCCTCCTGCTTCCACTCCTTCGGCAGCTTCGTCCGATCTTGCCTCCGGCGGCGTTGCCGTCGGGGATCTACGGCGGGGACTATGCGTAGCGGCGGCGTGACGCTGCTGATGAGTACCACCGCCGCTGCGGTTTCAAAGGCGAGCCAATTTCCTATGGGCATTGGCGGAATCCGACGTTTATCTCTGGTCTTTTGGCGTGGGCGCTTGCTCAAAGCATGAAGGTGGCTTTGAATTTCTTCGTGGAGAGGAGGCTGGATATGAGGATTCTTTTCAGCTGCGGTGGGATGCCTTCGTCTCATTCCGCTCTATGCATGGCGCCGACCGCTTCGGTAGCCTTTTGCCATGGGGTTGGGGACTAGCTTTTCCCCGTTTGCCTAGGATTTATAGACCATCTCTTTTTTTATTTTTTATTTTTTTTATTTAAGTTTTAAATGGATGTGACACCACAAAATTTGAGACCATCAACTTGACAAACATCACATGATTCCTCAATATCTTATGATGTGGTAAATTAATTAGCTATAAATAAATATAATCAAATTTTATTAAAGTTTTTTATTTGACTTGAATTTTAAATGATTCAAAATTTAAAATTTTATTTAAAATCTTTATTATTATTTTTTATCAAATTTGAACTATAATTAAATTATAATGAAATTAAACTTATTATATTGCTATTGTTCATAATTTAAATATATAAGCATATTTTCGAAAATATTTAGGCTTATAATTGTTAATTAAAGGTGATATTTTATTAAACATTATTTAGGTTGATGAAGTTCAAATATTGTTAGAATATAAAAAAAAAAAAAAAAAATAGTACACATTATTTATTAAATAAGAAATCAATTATTATTAACTAAATAATTTTTTTTCCTTTAAATGAACTATTTATTGAACAAATAAGTATCTATATTTATGAAAAATTAAATAAATAAATGAATATAAGAGGAATTATATATCGAGTATTACAAAACTAATATCTTTGTTATATTTTTGAACGTTTATACATTTATGTATGCCATAATTAAGTATTAAGAATTCGATAAAAATATAAATTAAAATTACCGTGCGTTTAATATTTGAGTAAGAAATCTGAAATTAATGATAAAAGAATATTATTTTATAACTAATAAAATCTAAATATTATATATAATTTTGATAAATAAATAGATGTTTAGTCAAATTATTAATTTATGAGTAGATTTTAAAAATAAAAGATTTATATGCATATTACATAATTTTATTTTGTATATTTAATATTTAAAATTTTAATATTTATTTATATAGCAGTTTTCTTATATTATAAATATCATTAAAATTAATTTTCATTAATTAAAAATATTTTTTTATTTAAATATTTTGATGTGACTAGTAAAATATTATGTAACTAAATAATCAAATTTAATTATTAGATATGTAAATAAAAAAGGTTATATGATTTGTAAGAAAAATTAATTTAAATTTTTCAATATTTAATTAATTAAAATATGTATAGTTCGATGGGAGACTCAATGGGCTCGAGAAAATATTTCGAGAATGCGGCGTACTTAGACTTGATTTCCATCAAAGCAAGGCGTGTAAATTTTTTCCGTTTAGTCTTTAAGCGATCTGTGTATAAAGGGAAATATTACGTTTTATTCCCAGGCCCGTTCCGTGATAAATGCGGCTGAGAATTTAAAGAAATATAGACATTTAGGTTTTTATTTTTGAAGCAAGCTTAGAGAAAAAATCTCATTTTTTTTTCAAAGGAAGATGGAACGTTGAAATATCATTTTTGAAGATCATTAAATAAAATTCATGTAATATTTCATTATAATTTTTTACGTTTGTTTGATGTCCGATCTTCGGAATATGTTTATTTGTTCTATTAAGCAATTTGGATATTGTTTGGTTGAATTTTACTTTTAGATATTTTGTATTCTTACTCTAATACCTCTTGATGCAGCGTTTAAAGGCTCTTTTCAGTTTATTTTGCGCTTTTAGATTATGTTTAGTCATTCCATGGAATTGATGACTTGGATGATTTACGGTATTTTTTCATCGTACTCACATCTTATCCTGGAGGTCTGAGAGTATTTAAACCTTTTTTTATTTTGCCTTGAGATTATATGTTCATTCCGATGAAAGTAATTTGATAACTGATGATTTCTGGTAATTTTTGCATCCTCACTCTGAGCATTTAAGACTATGACTTTTTTATTTTGTGTATTTTTGAGATTATGTTAAGACATTCAAATCTAAGCAATTTGGAGTTTTAGATGGTTTGGGATTTTTTTGGCATCATACTCTGATCTCTTGAGGTACATTATTTAGAACTATTTTTTGGGTTTATCTTGCCTTCTTCTTGAGATTATATTTAGGGGCATTCTAATGGAAGCAATCTGAGGTCATTTGGATGATTTGGGGTATTTTGCATTTGTACTCTCAGTACCTCTCTTGAGGAGTCTGGTCATTTTTTCCAATTTATTTGTCAGTTCTTGAGATTATGTTCATTACATTCAATGGAAGCATTTGGGCTATTTGGATGGCGAGGTTTGAATTTATCTCTGTACCTCTTGAGTGATTTATGACCTTTTCAGTTTCTTTTTTGCTTCACGAGTTTATGTTTAGGGCATTCAATGGAAGCAATTTGAAGAATTTGTATATGGATGGTTTCGGGGTATTTTACATCGTACTCTCATTTCTCTTGAGGGCATATTATTTATGACATTTTTTGGTTTATTTTGGCATTAAATATTATTTCATTACATTTGCATGCTTGGATGTTATTTTTATATTTTTGCATTCTTTTTACTCTCCGAGTAAATTTATTTTTTTTTAGTTTATTTTACATTTTTGAGATTATATTTAGAGCATTTGGAAGCAATTTGATGGCTTGAATGATTTAGGTATTTTTCTCGTACTCTTCTCTTTGGAGGATCTAGCATTTAAGGACTTCTTTTTCCGGTTTATTTTGCTGTTTATTAAGATTATGTTCATTACATTCCAATGAAGTAATTTGATAATGCTTGGATGATTTTGGTGGTTTTTACATCAGTATTGTCACATATTTTTGAGGCTGTTTGGCGGATGAATGCGGTTGGCTCTAGTCGTGATGTCTAATGACAAATTTGGGAAAACTCCCATTGTTGAGAAACAGGCGTGTATTTATCATTATTATCATCAAAGGTGTTGGAAGGATCATACTAATTATTGGCCAAACTCAGAAATTGAAATCAAAAGATTTTATATTCAAAATAAGAATGCTAAATAAACAAAATTGAAAATTGATACAAGAAGCTGTTGTCGACCATGATTAGATTCTTGATTTGGAGGGAAATTAGGCGATTAAAAATATATAGAAAGTCATAATCATTCTTTGGTAGCTTGACTTTCATCTTCTCGATCACGATGCATTAGATGAGAAGGCGTCATGTTGAAGACAATGATAAATTTGAATTGGATGATATATTATCTAGGAAGTTGGTGGCGTAGAGAATATTAGTTCACAAAAGAGATGCTTTCAATTTTATTGAAAGAAAAGATCGAGGATTGCGAATGGTGATAATGCATTAATCTGATTGTTTAAGGAAGAAAACAGATGAGATGTTTGCATGGGATGTACAAGTTGATGAGTCGGATTGCTTAGTAAGTTTTTTTAATGAGCAATATAGGATAGAATATATATTATTTGGGGATGTGATAATTTTGATACAAGCTATCAACTCAATAAATATAATCTTATTTGTGCCCCTCTTGTTGAAATGAATCATAGCAAAATATATTATTTAGTAGCCTTTTTCAAGAGACAATTGAGTCATTCATGTAAATTTAAACATTTCTTGGTTGATGAGTAAAGCATCTATAATATTCATTTGATCAAGTCGAGTATAAAAATCAAATTATATTGTCATATTTTCATATTGTTATATGATATATTTAAAACTCCTTCCAAGATTTATTGCTTTAATAGTAATAAGAGTACAAGGGCTATTTATATGCATAAGTAAGTGTGACTCGGAAGAGTTTAAAGAAGCTTGGTTTGCAGCGAAGGTAATTTGCATGATCATGCTTGATAGCTTTATAAGATTAGATCCAAGTGATTCCCGATTCACAAGGACTCATTACGCATGAGCATCTTGTCAATACATAGTGAGTCTAACATATATCACGAATATCTAAACCAACAAGTTCGCTCACATATTATTTCTTGGGTTGGAAAAGGTTATGGAGACATGACATGAATGAACATGAAAGACTTCAAGTATAATGATTGTTCGCATTTAATTAATAAAATAATTTATGTTTTATCTGAAAAGATTTATACTATGTTTGAGGAGAAATTTTGCATGAAGTTGGAGGCTATCGATGCTAAGTCGGATGACAACACCATGGAGTATTTTGGTGAAACTTAGAGAATAAAAAATGCATCCAAAAATGGACTATGCATTTATGATTACCCAGATGTAACTTGTACTTGCAAAAATTTGAAATGATGGGATTACTTTGTAAAATGTAGTTCTTAGTCGGGAAGATGTTATATTAACAAGTATCTTCTCATGCGATAAGAGCAAAGAGGATATTTATATTGATAGTGCATCAAGAATAAAAGCTGAGATAAATACTCGACATTATTTTTTTAAAAATACATAAATTATATAATATCAAATAAGCGTCGGTTAATAAAGAGGCTATATGCTTGGATCCTAAAACTATATGATGATGTCGACTCATAATAAGTGAGAATTCTCCTAAGTTAAGAAGAAGAAATTACCACATGCAAGGAAAAGACATCTTAAAGGATCCAAGTTAAGCAGCGTAGGTGTTTCATCAAAAGGGATATTGGAGAGATCAAGAGTAATTTTATTTATTAGTTTTAATATTTTAAATATTCTTTGTTACTTTTGTTATTGCGACCAAAGTCTGTCGATAGTGTATGACGTGTTTCATCATAAGTTGCATCACCTTTCTATTATGCTTAGTATTTTCGGTGCACAATATCACACATCGATCGAGAAATCATCTAATATGATGTTCTACATGCAGAATTTAACTCGAGCTCAAATTATAAAGGGTATCTTAGATGATGGATTATTCAGAAAATATTTTAATACATGACATCATATAGTTTTGTGTTCTTTCTGATCTTTATAATGTTTGAAATCAGATGACTTTCTCTTAACAGATTTAAGATGTTTTAGGAGATTTTCTCATTGTTTGTAGCTCTTTAAGCGGAGTTATTTAATCCCTATAGGACCTTGTAATCATTTAGAGATAAATAATATGCGTACATTACCAATGAAAGCTTTGGAGGGTGACCGTTATTTTTTTATAGGTTTTTGCATCGTACTCTTCTTCTCTGAGAGTACATTTAGCCTTTTTTAGTTTAATTTGCCATGAGATTATATTTGGGACATTCCAATGGAAGTAATTTGAAAGCTTCTTGGATGATGGTTTAGGGGTATTTTACATCATCTCTATACTTCTGAGGTACATATATCATTTATGGCTTTTTTTCCAGTTTATTTTGCCGATTCTAGATTATGTTTGGCATTCAATGGAAGCAATTTGAAGGCGTTTGGATGATTTGGATGGGTGTTTGCATCATCTCTCGAGGGTACAAATCATTTATGGCATCTCTTTTCAGTTTATTTTGCGATTCTTTGAGATAATATTCATTACATTTAGTTTATGCAATTTGAAAATTTGTTTGGATGATTTGAGGTATTTTATCTTATTCTCTATACCTCTAGAGTATAGATCATATGTTTTTTCCCAATTTATTTTGCTAGACATGTGTGCTGGAAGCAATTTGGGTTGTTTGGATGGTTTACGGGATATTTTCTACATCTGTACTCTCTGAATCTCAGAAATTACATGAGCATTTTTTTTATTTTGCATGTTTCATTATGATCATTACATTAATTCAAAGATTTGGAGGTATTTGGATGATTTCGGGGTTTTGGCATGTCTTATTTGTACTCTTTGAGTACAGAGATTTTTGACCACTTTTAATTTATCTTGCCTTCTTCTTGAGATTATATTTAGATTCCAATGGAAGCTAATTTATTTGGATGGTTTTGGGGTATTTTGCATTTATACTCTGCCTCTCTTGAGTACATCATTTAGTGACTTTTTTAGTTTATTTTGCACGTTCTTGAGATTATGTTCATTATTTCAAATGAGCTTATGGAGGCTATTCTGATTGATTATTTTGCATTTCAATTGCAATTTGAAGGCCTTTGGATGATTTTTTGGATGTGTGTTTTTTTTTGCATCATGTATCTCACGAGGGTACAAATCATTTATGGTGACAATATTTCTAAGGTATACATATGTATAACGCATAAGTTAACTAAATCTATTTTATTAAATGGATATCTATAAGAAAGATATCTAGAATTTTTTATTAGTATTAAGTTAGTTGACAAATTTAATCTCATAATGTGGTGGCAAATTTAAAAGCCTCTTAATCTATTATATTTATACTATTCATTAATTGAAAATAATTATTATATAATTAAATATTATAAGTTATCTCTTTTGAGTTTTTATAGTTATAAAAGAATTAAATTTTCATATTACATGAGACAAAAATACTATTTTTATAATAGATTACTTATTTTGTTTGGGTTTTCTAAATAAATAAAGTCAATCGATAAGATTCAAGTTAATATTGAACTTCATTTAACTCGAGCATTATCTAAGAATACATTTGAGTTAATTTTTTTTTGCTTTATTTTCAAAATAAAAAAATAGCTTAATCATAATCATATTTAACTATTAATATTTTAAATATTTAAAAAAAATCATGATAAAATTTACTTTTAAAAATAAACTATTAAAATATCATGATTATAAAAAAAAATAAAGTTTAAATTTTTTTTTAAAATTACTTACACCAACCACAATAATTTTACAATCAATATTTAAAAAAAAAATTACCCAAAATAAACCCTAAATCAGTAGAAACTACATGAAAATCTTGCTCATAATAATAAGACAAACGACAACAAATTACATTTACCATACCATTAATATCTAAAATAAATGATATTAATCCCAAATTTAATTTTATGCATTAATTTTATTTGCATAATTAATGAAAATATAAATAAAGAGCCATACATCACTCTAAAAGAATTAATAAAAATATTTAGGCATTTAAAATATAGTGATAATAATATTTTTAATGTGACTTTAAAATCAATATTATTTTTAAAATAATAATATTTAAGCATTTTATATACCCTAAATATAAGACTAGTGGCAATGTTTATAAATCTCCTAATAATAATTAAAATGAGATTATCTTGATTGTTGTATTGATGAAAAACAAATATTACTGATGATACACATTCTACGAAAAATAAAATAAAAATGATTTTAAATGTATATTTCTTTCAAGATATATCCCCCAAAAAAACCAAATCCCTAAGATAAAAAGATGATATCATAAAATAAACAAATAATAATAATAATAGCGAAATCAAACTATATGAAATGAGAGAAAAGAAACACAAAGTAATATATCATCTCATCCATAGATCCATTCACAACAAAACATAAGTCTTGTCACCAATGTATTATACAAAAATAAAGTTATCATCGAAATGATTATATATTTAAGCTCATGGAGTTAATGATTTCTAATGTCATATCAATTGTTTGACATCCATCATTCACATTCAAAAGTCTAGATTCATATCTATTACATTATATTAATGTATTCTTCATTTTGGGAAAATTAATCTTTTGAGATCAATGAGTTATTAATGAATCATCGAACTAAATTCATATCAAACTAAATCTTGTAGTTCTATTGATTTTTCAAACAAAATATAACGTAAGCGAACTATAAATATATTCATCTTCTTGGCTGGTCGTGGTCACCAGTTCGAGTTTGTGGATTCTACCTCCTACTTGTAAACATCCATGATCAATACTTAGCTTGACCCACTCACCATTTTGATTGACCATTTTGATCGCAAAAGGCAACATCTTCAAGTAATTTGATCGAATAGCGAACATAATCTCAATAAGTTGGCAGAAAAAAATAGTTAAGAGAAACCAAATTTGATTCAATCTCGGGAAGAATGCTCTTATGGGTTGGTTTGGGTAATGAGTCATAAAAAATGCCCCAATATGCCAACCAGAGTGTCCGCTTAATTATCATAATTGGCGATAATTCTCACCCTCGACACCTATCTCAGTGACATCTTGGATGAATATTTTGCTTTCAGTCTTTAGGTAGCATAACTTCGAAAAGAAGAGAACGATTATAGATTCTATCTTTATCTAAACAAACAAGAATTGAATCGTAATACCCAACATTCTGGGATAATATACCCAATGCAAGCATGAAATGTACAAATAGGGACATACCCAAAAGCTGAATACTTCTAAAGACGAAGGCATCAATGTGTGCATCAGAGATATTGATCATCGACGAACTCATCGATCCGCCTCGCAATAATGATATTCCACGAATCGTATCACCCCTGCAAGTGATAAATATTTTAAAGTGATCTTAATTAAGCGAATATGTTATTTTATGTATGAAGGAGTCGATTGAAGATTGACTTACTTGTCCTCATCGAGAGCATGACAATAAGATTGACCATCGGCTTGCAAAATAGCTCGGATGAGAACTCAACAAAATGATGTGCCTCTATTGGTAGAACGATGAAAGTTAGATGAAGAGTAGATTCACTATGAATTAAGGATCGATCTATTGAGATGATTCATATCTCGATTGATGCTCCTCCACCAATGATAATAGGTGTCGACCTTTTTCTTCATCTTTGTGAACCTAAAAAAATTTAGTGAAATATTTCTTTTATCTTAAATTTAAAAGAAAGTAGCTTAATACCTCTTGTCGCTCATCTTGAAATGGAGATCACTATTCTTGCTCTGACTTCCTATAAGTGTGTGCGAGGGGGGCAACTCTTCTCTTCCTCTCTGGCCTTCACACCGTTGCTTGCATTACACGGCTTGTCGTGTGTAGTGTTGGCCTCCAAAGAACTTCACGGTGAACTCCACATGGGCTTCCCGTTGGAAGTATCCAACTGGTGGAAGCTCAGTGGTAGCTCCAGAGCTTCCTACGGTAGTCTCCTCGGGGGCTTTCTAAGTGGTAGCCTCCCAAGGGGTACCCTCTACAGGGGAAGCTCCTGTGATAGCCTTCATTCAAGATGACTTCATCAAACACAAATCATAGTATTTAGAATTGAGAGAATTTGAAGCATGGATATTTTAGGGTTTGTGTTTTCATTTTTGGTCATTTGCTCATATTAGAATAAAATAATTATTGATTTCTAATATAATAAATTGTGTTAGATCTTCACCTCTTTATAGTCCATCTTTTTTTATTTTTAAATTTAAGTTTTAAATGGATGTGACACCACAAAATGTGAGACCATCAACTTGACAAACATCACATGATTCCTCAATATCTTATGAGTGTGGTAAATTAATATGAATTAAAGCTATAAATAAATATAATCAAGCTCATTTTATTAAAAGTTTTTTATTTGACTTGAATTTTAAATGATTCAAAATTTAAAATTTTATTTAAAATCTTTATTATTATTTTATCAAATTTGAACTATAATTATATTATAATGAAATTAAACTTATTATATTGTTATTGTTCATAATTTAAATATGTAAGCATATTTTCGAAAATATTTAGACTTATAATTGTTAATTAAAAGTGATATTTTATTAAACATTATTTAGGTTGATGAAGTTCAAATATTGCTAGAATATTAAAAAAATATATCAAAACATTAGTACACATTAGTTATTAATTAAGAAATCAATTATTATTAACTAAATAATTTTTTCCTTTAAATGAACTATTTATTGAACAAATAAGTATTTATATATTTATAAAATAATTAAATAAATAAATGAATAAAAGAGGAATTATATATTGAGTATTACAAAACAAATGTCTTTGTTATATTTTTGAACGTTTGAATTCATTTATGTATGCCATAATTAATTATTAAGAATTCGATAAAAATATAAATTAAAATTGTACGTTTTTATATTTGAGCTAAAGAATATTATTTCTATAACTAATAAAAATTTAAATATTATATATAGAATTCTTATAAATAAATAGATGTTTATTCAAATTATTTATTTATGAGTAGATTTTAAAATAAAAAGGTTTACATGCATATTACATAGTGTTATTAATTTATATATTTAATATTTAAAATTCTAATATTTATATATATATAGCACTTAAAATTTTAACATTTTATTATAAATATCATTAAAATTAATTTTCTTTAATTAAAAATATATTTTTTATTTAAATATTTTGATGTGATTATAATAGTAAAATATTATGTAACTAAATAATCAAATTTAATTATTAGATATGTAAATAAAAAAAGGTTATATGATTTGTAAGTAAAATTAATTTAAATTTTATTCAAAATGTATTAATTTATTAATTAATAAATATGATAATTCGATGAGAGCGGAGACTCAACCCGCAGACCACTCGATTCCCTCCCACCATATTTTTGCTCTTTTCTCCTCGTTTTTACTCTCGCAAGCGATGCAGTGCGGCGGCCATGGCAGCCAATACTCTGAAAGCTTTTCATTGGATATGGATTCCCATCCCATGCCTCGTTAATCAAAGCCCTAGGACCAAATCATTCGCCTTGAATACCTTCACCACTCCCCGCTCCACGGCCAAATCACAACCCCTCTCACTTCATAGCTACACATCTTTGAAGTCCTCGTCACATAAATCCCTAGAATCCCGCTCCGATTCTTCTCATCTCGCACCCATTTGCCTCCTGCTTCCCTTCTTCAACTCCTTCGGCAGCTTCGTCCGATCTTGCCTCCCGCGGCGGCGTTGCCGTCGGGGATCACTACGGCGGGGACTATGCGTGCAGCGGCGGCGTGGGCACGCTGCTGATGAGTACCACCGCCGCTGCGGTTTCAAGGAGGGCCAACCCTTTTCTATGGGCATTGGCGGGGAATCCGACGTTTGTCTCTGGTCTTTTGGCGTGGGCGCTTGCTCAGACCATGAAGGTGGCTTTGAATTTCTTCGTGGAGAGGAGGCTGGATATGAGGATTCTTTTCAGCTGCGGTGGGATGCCTTCGTCTCATTCCGCTCTATGCATGGCGCTGACCGCTTCGGTAGCCTTTTGCCATGGGGTTGGGGACTCGCTTTTCCCCGTTTGCCTAGGATTTAGTCTTATTGTGATGTACGATGCCATCGGGGTCCGGCGTCATGCAGGGATGCAGGCTGAGGTGAGCGCCATTCACCTTTCCTTTCTTTGTGGTATGTCGAAGTTGCGATCCATAATTTTTCAATATCTTTCTTATTGCCTCGTATGATTTTAATAATATTGTCTTTAATGATGGAATATAATGCAGTTTGAATGTTAAGTCTTATATGTTATATGAATTGGCTTCCTTTATTACAGTGTCATCAATTCATTACGAATAATGAATTGATTATTAACTATAATTTGGTATCATATTACTAAAATTTAGATAGCATTCGTTCTATTGAAATTGGTTTTGCTTCGGTAAAGATAGTACTTTGTAGTGCATGGCGTTTAATTGATAGTGGTCAATCTTCTTACAATTAAAGCATGGTTGAACTTTGTCATTCTTTCTACTAATCAGATTTTGTTTTATCTTTAAAAAATCTAGACTTTTTTTTCGTATCCTTAAATTTATGATTATGCTTTCTCATAAATTTTCAAAGTTGTTGGGTTTGTAAAGCAATTTCATCTTCTTCACCCTCTGAAATAGATACATTAATCTTGGCATTTTAGTGTCATTGTTATTATTATTATTTTTTGGTAGATTCTTCTTCTTCTAAATGATGGTTAGGACTTTCCTTTTCATTAACCTAAGCTTTTAGAAGGATAAGGAAGTTTCCTTAGATTTCTTCTGTTTTCATGAGATACAGTTGCGTATGGAAAACAAAAGCGATTTTCCAAAGTCAGATTTTCTTAGCAGAATGATGTCTGTGTGAGATTTGTGTAGAGTAATGATCTATTTGTTAAGTTGTGGAGCTTAAATTTTAACCCTAAGAAGAAAACGTGTAACATAGATTTATGGTGCGTTTGAGAGAGTGGTGTGGTAGTAGTTTTCACACTGCTCGATCCCCTTTTAATCACATTTTGACTATGTTTTGAAAAATTTGCAGTGGAAAAGTTCTATTTTTCAATTTGACCTGACTCTCTACGGTGGCAGCCAGAAAATAGCGGTTTGATTTTTGTAAAATAAAAAAATTTATATACCCATCATAACTTTTTCTGTAGGAGCTTCACTATTGATTTTTCAAATAACTATAGTTGCCCCAAACTTAACCTTAGTTTGTAGGTTGAACTTACAAGGTCGCTATAGAGATTAAAGGGGTAGGGAGCTCCCTCCTCTTTGGGATTCAGAGGGATTATTTCATTAAGATCTATTTGAAATATTTATCATATTTTCATATATAAAATTCATAGCTTTCTTTTTTTTACTTGCCTGCATCATTACAAAATAGAATTTCTAAGATAACCCTTTACTTCAAATTAAATTGATAAATTTTTTTTCTTTGTTCACTGATTGTATTAACTTCTTAAATTACTCAATTTAATTGTATCTTATGCTTTTATTGTCTTTTATAATAGGTGCTCAATAAGATTGTTGAGGACTTGTTTCAAGGGCATCCCATAAGTCAAAGAAAACTCAAAGAGCTTCTTGGTCACACTCCATCACAAGTGGTTGCTGGGGCTCTTCTAGGTATTTTGATTGCTTATATTTGCTGTCAAAGTATTATTGCCATTTGAATATTTTTTAAAACTCATTATCTAATATTTCGTGTGTGAGTGCAATAGCATAAATCTCACACATCAGATGTAAATTTTAGGTATTTTGATCAATGAAATTAGTTTTGATCATTATTTTTGTGTAATATTTTATGTTGCCACTCGTTGGTATATATTTCAAGTTTATTTGTGCATGCAAGACTTTTTTTTTATTATAATATTTTTATGTATTTTGAAGAATGATTTGTTGTATATTATATAAAAGTATGCAAATTATATAGGAATTAATTTATTTGATTTTGACCCTATTTGAATTCAAGGGTCAAAATCAATTTTACCTTGAATTCAAATAGAAAATATTTGATAAAGATTTAAAAGAAGTGCTTTGGAGAGTTCTAGAAAGAAAAGAATTAATATTGCTTATACTTAAGTCATTGAGGATATGCATACTGAAGTTATTTACTTGAATTCAAACACAAGGAGGATTGCCTAAATATTTAATTATTTCAATTTGATTACATTGAGGATCAGCTTTAAGCTCATATCTTTTTTGCTTTAGTTATGGATGCTCTTATTAGACATTTATAGGAGTATGTATCTTGGTGTATGCTTTTTGTTGATGATATTTTTCTTGTTGATAGAACTAGAAAGAGTTCAAGAGAAACTAGAATTTTTTCACACTAAATCTCAATGATCAAAGTGCAATTATAAATTAGATTATACATTGAAAACTCAAGTGGACATGAAATCAAAAAAGCACTTATCAAGTAGACTAATAGGTTTAAAAAATATTTAGTAATATATAATCAAAAAAATAAACCTTAGGGGTGGTCATCTATTTTTTTATTAAAAAAAATCTTTGGAGAGAGAGAGAGAGAGAGAGAGAGAGATGAGAAACATAGATTAGGTGAGAGTAAGAGAGAGAAAGATAGGAAGTTCACAAGATGGAGAGATGATGGAGAGAACTAGAGAGAGAATTAAGAGACCTTCCTTCTCGAGTCCTTTCAACAAGAATGTAGTAAGATAATCTATTGAGATCAAGTCCTTGAGGACAAAATCAAGATCAATTGAGAGGTCATACTCATCACAATTTTTTAGTTGCACATAGATTGAGGTTGAAAGCATTCAACACATTCAATCTCTTCTCATCATCTTTCTCTACAAATCTTAGCCAATTTTAAATCAAAATAGATTTATAAGAAAAAGCATATATTTAAGAACAATGTTAAACATTGAAACATACATTTTTATTTGCTATTAATAATAATCTCATATTTGTTTATAATATTAAGGGTTCAATCATTCATAGATGGGTTACTCTTCATTACATACTATCAATCAATTCATAAATCCTGCTTCATCTCACATTATTAACTGCACCCATTTCGAGTACAGCCTTTAACTACTCTGGTAAAGCTCAAGTATACCTTCCAACTTATTATTATTATTGTATAATACAATTATATATATATGTATATATATATATATATATATATATATATATATATATATATATATATATATATATATATATATATTATATATATATATATATGCTTGCATTTTGAGTATTCAAGTTCTTGAAGTGGGTGCATCTTTGAAGACTTCTAGGGAATGAGTTATGTCATCTAGAAATTTGTGAGGATTTGAAATGGTATGCTCATCCACTACAACAACAAACTTTATTTTGTTCAAATAATTCTGAACATGAATCGTCAATGCCTGTTAGGGTTTTGATAAATAAAAACTGTAAGTTTACTTTCTAGGTGTAATAGTATGTGTAATTAAGGAATGAAATGTAAAGAAACCAAGCAACTCTGTTAGTCAAAAAAATTAGAAGACACAACACAAAAAGAGCCAAAAAAGAGAAGAAGCCAACTCTATTATAAATGAAGGTATCATAGAGCAACCATTCATAGAGAAGATAAAAATTTATTTTTTTTATACGACAAGAATATTATTTGGTGATTTTTTCAATCTAAACTCGTAAGTAAATAAATATATAATTGTAGGTCGTGATAGTAATTAAAATCTCATTTAGGATGCCCTAGATGTGAAATTAGGTTTATAAAAGACACCTCACTAGACCAAGGCTTGTTTTACTCCTTGGGATTGATTAAAAAAGAATTCACCTTTAGGATTGATAGATGATGCAATGTAAAATTTTTGTATCATTAGTTAAGATATTGATGACATCACATGTGATGTAATTTCATTACATGTATCACGTAATACTAAGAAATTGTGTGTATTATAAGAGAGTAAGTATGATTTTGTAAAAGTTGAGAGAAAATATATTGTGTATTAGTTTATCACAAAGGCGAAGGACATAAATGAAGACTACTTTTCACAATTACAAGCATTTGTACTTTGTTCAATGGTATTTGACAATGTAAAAACATCAAAACTAAAGAGGTAAAGGAAAAAGAAGTATGATATAGAGCATCATAGGCCTATCATAAGGTTTATGCTAAAGAATTAATGATTGTAGTTATGTGTGCGCATTTATTCATGTTCATGAGTTGTGGTTTTAAGATAGTTTATGAGTGTTAAGAACATGTTAGTAGCCCTTCATAGATCTATGGTTCCTTGTGCTATTTTGTGGTGCAAGAAGACATTAAAAATTCAAACCTAGTCAACTTTGAGTATTACAAGCTTCCCAATTTGGTTCCTAAATTAAATTGATTGGTGACCATATGGAGACTTCCTAATGCATTTCCAATATCAAAAGATTCCCTTGGATGGTTTACAAACCATTCTCACCACTCAAGAAGCCAAATTACCTTGCTCTCCTCAAAATAGGGTTGGCAACCACATCATCAAGTGACCACCACTCTCTACATTCAAGAAATCACTCCAATTGAAGAAATTTTGAAATTTTAAAATTTTCAGTGGGAAAACTATAAGGAAGTTTAAAAATGATATCTTTATTATAATAAAATTTTAATGATGAGTTGAATAAAAATTAAAAGTGTTTCACACATTTATCCTCTCTTTTATCTTGATGGCTAAGACACCCCAACTCTTGGTGAAGTAATTTAATTTTAATTGTTGTCTTAATTTATAAATTAACCTCCATCTTGCTCCTACATACTCCATCCGCTCATCCTACATTAATCATTCTAGGCATATTGGATATGAAAAAAAAAAAAATACAAAAACCCCAATTGATCAAACTAGGGTTTTTATGATCTAGTTTTGATTTTGCTTCCATTACAAACCCTTAACCCATTTCAAACTCTGTCAACTCTAAAAATAATCTTCATATATTCTTAAATGCTTGCAACTCTCCATCACCAATACCAAATCTTCAAAACCACACTTTGTGCTCGAGTTTAGAGTCCTAACTTTACTTGCTTAATAATTCAACTCCACCGCTTCTCCCACTCCACTATAAACTATAAACACCCTTGGGGTTCTAACTACATTGTAGACACTCCTACAACAATTTCAAGCTTTAGTGGTCATTCCATCCAAAGCTCCATCAAGAAGAAACCATTAAAAGAAGCTAAACAATATATTCTCTTGCTGACCAAGGCAAGAGGTGATTTAATAGCCCAAACAACAATAAACGAGAACAATATCATAGCAAGCAAGGTTGGCTTAGGAGAGGAAGCACTATTGTAGAGCCAAGCCAACAAACATGACACATTGAGGTATATTAAATACCTTCATCAATTGCAAATTTAAATGGTTCTATAATAGGGTAGCCATGATATGCAAAGCTCTATCATCAAATTGATCAAGAGAAATTGCAAGCTCAAACTCAAACATAAGTTAGACCAAAAATTAGAAATATCAAACACATGTATCAACTTGGGTGTATAAAGTATATAGAGCTAGATGAACACCTCAAGAAATGCTATAATTTAATTTAAAATAACTTAAATTTAAACATAGAATTATCCTCACATAAAACTATGGTTAACATATAAAAACAAGGAGAGAGAAGGAGATGTGATTCAAATTCAAAATATTTATCTAAGCAATTATCATGATGAGGGGGCCAACCTAAACTCACACTTAAGATAAGAGAAACTACTATCATTATCCTATTTTATCATATTTATCTATGGATTTGAAGCCTATAAGCAATAACTTGTAAATTAGGTTTATGTATTCAATTCATTTCTAAATACAACATTGAATCCAATGCCTCTCCTATTCATCTATTTTCTCCTTCTTTCTAACATCATCTAAAAGGCTTTTATATTTGTAAAAAGACAACAATCTTCCTCTATCTTCCCCTATCTCACTATCTACATTAATTCTATTATAGGATAATTTTATTTAAATAAAGACATCTTAATGTTTTCGATTGCAAGGCCTTCCTAAATCATTTCACAAAGAGAAATCATTAATTTTGTCTTCTTTACTTAATATTATAATCAATTTTAATTTTAAAAAACTTGATTTAACATTTATAATTATCTCATAGATTAAGGCACCCTTAATACATGAATCATATGCAATATTTTTTTGGACTAGGATTAGAGAGATACAAAGTCATCGTATTTCATTAGTCTTAACCTCAATTGTAGTATTTGGAGTTTGATGATGGATCATTATTAGTGTTAGATTAATAGACCATTAACTATGAGGAGAGAAAGTGCTAACAAATTAATTATATTTTCATTTAAATGGTAATGGAGATGAAATTAGAATACTAGTCATGTATTTTGCACAAAAAAGAAAATGTATGCTAACTATGGTTAAACAAGAGAGAAGAGAGAGATTCCTCCATGATCAAATAACCTTCTTAGATCATGACAATAACTAAAATTCCTCTATATAGCTTTGGAGGCCCCTTCTTAGGGGATTAACAAGTAAAAAATTCATATTATGTTCTTTATTCCATCATATTCTTAGTTCTATCTCATAAATGCAACCTCCACATACATATTTGGACTATTGATCTTGATTTTTAACTTAACTTTGTGCTTTAAACCTTTGACTAATTGATGTATAGAGTCTTTCAGATAAAAAAAAAAAGAGCATATAAAAGGTCTCTTCTAGCCATAAAAAAATATGACTACAACAAAGAAAAATTTCAAACAAAAACTTTTGAGTTGAAATGTTAGTTAATATCATTTCCTTTCAAAATCATTGTAGTGATAGCTATAAGAACCCCAACAAGTCTACTATGACTATTTAGAATTTAGATATCTCAATCATGAAAATCATAGTAGTGATAGTTTGGGTCCTAAATAAAAAAGAGTTGTTTATTAGTCTATGCCTTATAACTAGTCGAGTACTAAAAAATCTTTGATAAACAAATACACTAAATTTCATCTAACCAATGTACACTTACCTTATCACCTTTATGTTGACAAGGATGCAAGGCCAAAATACTCAATAAGAAATAGATAAAGCTCTGGTCTATTCCACAAACATGATAGTGGGTATATTCTCTTCCAAAAATGCCTTCATTGTCATCCTACTCAAAAGCACATACCATAGAGTAGGACTAAAAAGGGTTCTACGATTGTCTATAACAATCAATCTCTCATAAACTTCATTTATTTAGATGAAACATTTAGCCTCTAAGTAAACATTTGTTGCTGACCGAGTTGCATTGTTGAGACATTAATAAGATAGTTGGGAGTGCCACTAAAACTGACTTTGTTATTCAATCCTTATATCCCATACCTAAATATAAGAAAAAACTCCATTTCAATATATTTCAAATGAATGTTAAATGCATTAAACAAAGAGTAGCATATAATAAGTAAGCTTATTTTATCTCAATAACATTAGTAATGCCTGTTTGCTTACAACCTAATCTATGAGGTTGTCAATGGCTCATCGTCTCTCCTTGATAGTTAAGGAGAACTGCAAATTAATCTCAACATTCACAACATGGATCTGCCCCACATCCTAGTATTCTTGTCCATTATTGAAGAAGCTGATATCAAAGGCTTTTTTTTCCTAAATAAATGTTTGGAAAGCTTGATGCTTTATATTTATCAGCCGAAAGAATGGTTGATGGAACCATAATGTAGACCATTTCCTTCATGAACAAGGCACTATTGACTCTAAAAATACTTCCTTTACAAAGGATATATCTCATCCTGTGAACTATCCTAAGCTAAAAATGTATTAGAACCATAAATAAAGAGGTTGATTCAAGCAACTTGCTTGAGCTAGACCTATATGATGACTAAAGGTATAGTGAAAAGTAGAAGTGACACATGAGCTTAGGATTAGATAAAGGAATTCTCTGATTTCCTCTTCTTACTCAACTTAAAAGATTTTACTTAATGATGACTACACTCATCGTAATAAAAAGGTTGTGTTGCATGTTGAGAAAGCAAAGAGCTTGACTATAATTTATGTGCTTCCAAATCCCATTTTTAAAGTTCAATTAAAGTTTTAAAATAAAGGGAGTTAAAGTAGATAATAAATATGATCTCTTTTCCATGGTATATCCTTTCCATTTCCTTGAGTTCAGATGTAAATCTTACAGATAAAAGATTTAATTGTTCTCATATTACCATGGGTCAATCATTTTACTCTGGCCATGACTGCACCAACTTATCAAATTGGTAACACTCAAGACTAACTCTACAGTGAAAACCAACTTCCCAATTATATACCGCAATAACTTATAAAAAATATTTGTGCACAAGTTAGCCCAACAATAGCTCTTGCACATGATGATTGAAAACTAACTTATCATGATAGTCTACATCAATATATAAGCATATATTGAAGGCCCCTTTTTTTTTTCTAAATTGATAACTAGAAATTTTAACCCCCCTCATTTTAAATTTATATCTAAGAAGTTTGATGCTTTTATTTCTAAATTGATGTCTAGAAATTTTAATGTCTTACATTCATCAATGAGAAGAATAGTGGAATGAACAATAACATTAATGTCTTCAATTACCATCTTAGATCATTTAATAATAACCAGAGAAATCTCAACAATCTAATTTTTAGCTAGTGAACAGAGGTGACATAGAAGTAGAATGTGAGATTGGCATTCCATGATAATGTCTTATGATTTCTCCTTCTTAGAGTTTGTTATGAGAAAGCCTCAAGGCTCACTTATAAGTATCCTATAGAATAATGTGTCAAGAACTATTACATACTTTAAACTTTAAACTTTGTGTAAACATACTTATCATTAACAAGTGAGTAGGAAAAACCAAACCTCAAGTTGCTCTAATATGTAGCTTGACTAAGGTAATGCAAAGAAAATGACCCATCTTCCACAAGTGTTATTGTTCCAATGATTCTATGTCTTTTCTCAACTCTATTTTATTTCAACGTGATTTCTATCCTTCTCAAAAGAAATCCCATCGGTCAAAATCTATGTAACTCTTTTTGGTGCTAATCAACAAATTAAGTCTTTTCAATTATAAAGAAAAAGCATATATGAAAGTATGCAATACATGCTACAAAATAAAATTCATTTTCTAGTGGAACTCACATGTACATTTTCATAAATACTGGGAGCAATGTAGACCAAAGGTGAGTCGCAAAAGCCAACTTCCTCTATAGGCCCAACAATATTTGAAAAAGTTAATGTTACATTAGAGGAAATTTTGTGATAAACTATAGTCAGTACCTGTTGTGAATTCAAAGGATAATCATCAGATAATCTAATTTACACATTTCAAAATTTGCATCATAGAGTTTGAAAAACATAGTTTTGAAATTTAAATAATATTATTGTAGATTATCATGTTTCATTTTTATTAACAAATTATTTTATTTAATAAAATTGATAAACAAATAAAATATTTATAAAAGTAATTTATTTATATTTGGTTCCAAGAACTTTTATTCTTAATTTTTTTTTTCATAATTTTCTTATAACAAATAGGCTGAATAAGGGGCATTTTGTTTTGTGAGACTTTGATTTAATTTGTGTTTCATTTGTAGTAAATAGCCATATAATAAAGGCATGTAAAGGTTTTGAATTTGGCTTGAAGAAAATAAATAGAAAGACAAGAAAACTTTATTTCTCTCATAATTAAATTTTGATTGTTTGATTGGGTGCAGTCTATAAGAAATTATTTTATCAAAGAAGTTGGAACATACATATATTTCAACATTAGACAAGATTGCTTTGTCTTACAACAAATGATTGCTTATAATAATCGTAATCATTGTCCTATAAAATAAGAAAAAAAAATTGCAAAATATTTAAAAATCTTCAGTAATTTAAAATGACATGGAGGGCTTCTCCAAAAGATGAATAATATCAAACGTACCTTAATGCCAAGGCTCTTGTAAATCCACACAAAAGATGCATAAGCGAATATCGCCGCCATTGATTTCTTTTTCTTCTTTGTGATAGCTGCAACCTTTCTTATATAGTCCAAAGGATCCTCGCACTTCATCACATGGAGCCCAAGGAGAAAATACCCAATCCGATTACCCCACTTCGCTTCAGAGTCCTTCTTCATCATATCTGCCAAACTCTGCTCGTAATTCGCAATATTAGATAGATTAACAATAACCACTTTTGTACAAAAAATATGGAAAGAAAATAAAATAATTGGTGCTTCCCTCACATGAATTCCTGGAATAGGCCGAACATTAACAAGCACAGCAGTTCTGATCCGCAAGTGTTTGGGTATATGGCCTCCATAGTTCCTGCTGAGGTAACGAGACAGAGCGGCAGAAGTGATTCCCACCATAACATCGTTTATCATCTGTGGGGAATTTCATCAAACAGTTAGCTTGCACCATAGAAGCCAAGAGCATTTCAAGATAGAGAAGCGAGATAGAGGACATTACGCAACCAATGGTGTTCTTAATGGCTATAATGTCATCAAGACAAAGAGTCCGGTGGACGAACCGCCTCGGCCGATACTCGATGCCCTCTTTGGCCTTGATCGGTGTCTTGGTATCCTTCAAAAAGACGATAGTGAGGACAAAAACAAAAACTTCAACGAGGGTGTTCCACGCGTAGATGGCAAAGGACCAGATCCAGTATAGGAACATCAAGGCGCCAGGGCTAGCGGCCACAGCGGCGGGACGTCGTCGTGTTTCAGGAAGAGAGGGAAGAGACTCGGGATCGTTGGTGCGGTGAGTGCAGGCATGCAAGAGCGACATGATGGAGATCCCATCACCGAGAGAGTGATGGAGGCGGAGCACGGCGATACTGGCGGCCTCCGACGTTCGTATGGCGAGGATGTGGAGGTTCCATAGCGCCCGAGAGGAGTCGAGGGGGGAGCGAGAGAGACCGGCTGTATAATTTTTGACATAAAAACACCCACAGTGGGATCGCTGGCGGCCGCCACAGCGGCGGGGCCGGGATCGGGGAAGACAAGGTGTTCATCGAGTTTTACCTGCGCTATTACGCATTCACATTTTTAAAATTTCATATATATATATATATATATATATATATATATATATAATAAATGTGGATCTAAACAATCTATTAAATCAGCTATTGTTGGGTGAGCAGAACCTATTTATAGGTAGGTTTAATTGATTTTTATTTGAATTACAGATGGCTTGTGACCAATTTATATAAATGATATATATATATATATATATATATATATATATATATATATATATATATATATATATATATATATATATATATATATATATATATATGTGAAATGGAATATTCAAATGTAAAAAAATTAAAATTACTTTCAACCAACTTGTTTATACATAACTTTTTCTCAATATATTTAGTGAAATTCATGAATATAATCATGCCCTAATTCAACAAAGCAATCTTATTTGTCATATTTTATATATTTTTTTAGTAATTATAGTTTAGCCAAAAGTCATTATCAATGAATTAATCATCACATACTTTTGTTATGAGATAATTTAGGCCAAAACTTATATTTCTTAATATTGTAGTGATGACTATAACGACCACCAACATCTCTGTTATGACTAATTTAGAGTCTAGACAATCTCACTCATAAAAATCATAGTTGTCATGGTCTTGATCCCACTCTTCTTGATCAATATGATCTAAAAAATTAGCTAAACTGTATCTTATGACAAATTGAGTACCAAAAAAAAAAAAGGTTTTGTAATATGCATCCATTATTCTCTAATAAATCTCATTTATTCATATAAAAAATTTAGTCCCTAGGCAAGCACTTATTGCTTAACTGAGTTGTACTAAATAGTTAGGAATGCCACTAAAAATTAACTTTTTTATTTAGTCCTCCCACTTAAAGATCAATATAAAGGAGAAAAACTCAGTTTCCATACCACACAAATGAATCTTGTGGTGATTAATAAATGTGATGGAAACCACATAGATATTGAGGTACTTATTTAGGTGATCGATTGAGACATTAAGAAATAATATACTATCTCAAAATATAGAGATATCACTCTATGATAGGTTCAATCACTTAATATGAACACCTAAGGCCTATGAGTTTACATGTAAGTAGAGATCTTTCTCTTGCATTATATGGATGAAATAAGGTAGGATTTATTTTAAACTGGATTGCAAGTTTCCTAGAAGCCAAAACTTTTGTAGTTATTTTTATTCAGAAAGATGTAAATCTTTTAAGAAAACTTATGATTAAAATAGTCAGCTATTATCTTTGTAAATTTTAATGTTTAGAATAAACGATTGCTTATTTGGGAATCAAATGAGAGAGTTAAGAGCAATGAATTTTTATTAAACCCTAAATTAGAAAGAAACTTAAGTGATATTATGATCCTTATAAAACATGTCATAGAGATAAAGTAAGAAATTTGTTCATGATGTTCACAAAATCCTTTTAATCTAATCATCATTCATTTTAAATATTGTATTATTTTATATTTTAAGAAAATACTCTATTTTTATTTGAAAAATCATTTATATGAATAATTCATAAATTAAAATGCTTTTAAAAATACATATATATTTGTATACATTTTATAATAATTGTAATCATTACCATCAAGGGTAGAGGACCTATGATTTGAAGCTCAATTTGATGCTTTACATGTCATTTTTTTTCCACCATCAATCAATTGGATGAACCCTTTGATTTTATTTATTTTTGGACGGGTAACCCTTACATCTTGTGGGTATGTGTTATGACTTTGTCATCATACCTAAATCCTCATGTCTGATGTTGTAACGCCTCTCTCGGAGAGAATCGACGGTTAGATTCAATCCACCAACCGAGCTAAGAGCGGTGGGATCTTTTTAGGTTTTTCTTTTCCTTTTCTCATGTACCACAACATGTGTTAGTTTTTCTTAACATTTAATATAATGTGCTATTTATCTATATATATATATATATATATATATATATATATATATATATATATATATATATATATATATATATATGACCTATGATTTTAAACTAATTGTTCATTTACAAAGACTATTTAAAACATATCTATTTACCAAATTAACTAAGCATACACATACAAATTAATTATAGGATGGCTAACTGTCATGAAGGGCTTCCCTCAACTCACTAATCCAAAGCTTGAACATATGATCATAAGATCATTTAAATTTAATTAAGTTTGTTTATAAGATTCTTAGTTGCAATGATTAATGTAATTAGACGAGGCTAAACTTACCGTTGACCAAGTTTCATTAGATTTCATTAGTGAGAGAGCCCCCGTTCATTAGTCTGATGACCAAACCACCAATCCATCACAGCTTATGTCGAAGACTCAAGTAGGTTCTAAAGGTTGGACTTAACAAGCCCATAAATGGCCGAGTTGCTGAAGCTCTCCTCACTCAACAAGCTATAAGAAAGGGCAGTAGTGAAAGAGCCCCTGCTCTTAAGTACTAACATGATAGATGTTCAATCTCAAACTAAATTCAGCTTAGTGATTACAAGTAGTTAGAATCCAAGAGATCTTTCAATTAAGAGCAACATCAAATCAATCTCTATATTACCTGCAAGGTGATGTTTCAATCTCTTTTCAAATGATCTGATGAAGCACAGAGCATATATTAAAGGTAATTTTCTCATCAAGTTTGCCAAACTAGAAAGCATAGGACCAAGAAAGAAATTCTATAGTTCATACAAAGCAAATGACTAAACTAAAGGGATTTCATGATTATTTCCATTAGAGCACTCATTCTTTGGATTAATAACTCAACATTATAGACTAATATAAGCAAAGGCTAGGTCATCGATATGCACCCTTCAATAAGTCTATCAAAGCAACAAGTGCGATTGAAGATATACATACACTTCTAAATAAGTCAATATGGACAAATCGGATCAATCCTTCATCAAGTCCATCAAGCTTAAATCTAGGGAGAAGGAATTTAAAATCTTAAAAACAAACCAATTCCTCCATTAAACGATTAAGCATAAAGCTAAGGTCAAAGGAAATCTAGATCTATAATAACATAAAAAGAGATCTTTGAAACCCATTGAAGTAGAGAGTAGATGGTAAAAGAGCTCTTATCCATTCGACAAAATCGGTCAATCCTATCATTTAGCATGTCCAAAATAATAGGCATCATAATGACAAATCATATATAAGCTCCATAAGCTATTGAAATTGAAGCTAAAGTGATCCAAGATCCATGGACTCAAAAGGGTCAATCGACTTTAAACATGACTCCATGCACAAATCATATTTGTTGGGGCATTTGTTGACGAACATAAATTACACAAGTTAAATAGAACAAGCATGATGAATTTGGAAGCTTGAGATACAATATTGCATAAATCAAAGAAATACACTAGACATCACCAAAATTGCTCAAAATAATCTCTAATCAATGAACGGACTACATCGCATTTAGAATATTAAAATTAATTAAAATATACATATTATTGCAATCGAGGTTGAGATCAAATCGAGCCATCAAAGTGCCTACACATATCAAAGTTGGAGGCGTGATGATGCCCAAATAACCTCGTTCACAAAATTGATCATATTGTAGAGTCAAAATCTATCAAATAAGATTGTTCGCGATTGATGAGTCATGAGTGTCGATCGTCAGTGATAACAGCATTTTGAACTAAAATTAACCGACAATCTTTGACTTGCACTAAATGACCTTTCATCATGCGAACGTTGCATCCGAATGTCAAAATTACCTATAATAGATATCGGTTTGATTAAAGTTGTTTAAAATTTTATCAAATTTAACTTATACTTTGAGATAAATCTACTTAATTATCTTTTAATCCCATCCGATTAGCACCTTGGAACTTCCAGCTACCCATCCCCATACCTCCACCTCCCATAAAGCCAATAATAGGGAACCACATATGTTGACCTCATTTTTAGGATGAGCTCTCAACCCCTCCATCTTAGACATAGGACTCTCTTAGAATTTAAGAGAACCTTAGTCTTAGGACACATAGTAATTAGGTGGACACTCAACCTAGCTCTAGAGACTTAAGAAGGGTTAGCCATAGGAATAGGTCATGCCTTGGGAGTTAGGAAAATTTCCCATCATAGATTAGATCACATCCTTCCTTCCTTCAAGTCAAACATCAAATCAACATCAAACTTAAATCAATTCGATTGATTTTCTCCAAACTCAAATCAATATATGATTGAAATCCATGATTGAAACCCATAATCAAATTCCAAGTTGAAATCCCAAGTTTGAAATTTTTCCTAAGTTCTTAATTCCCTCTTAAGGACTTAGCTAAAATTATCTTCAAATCAATTCAAATTCATGAGATTTTCTCATAACTCATTTATATTCTCATTTATATTCACATATATAAATGAAATATAAATTCAAATCAGTCAAACCAAATCCAAAGTTCAAATTCCTAATTCAAAATCCTTTTTAAGTCCCTTAATTTTCTCTTAAGGACTTAGCCTAAATCATGTTCAAATCAATGCAAACTCATGAGATTTTCTCATAACTCATTTATATTCTCATTTATATTCACATATATAAATAAAATATAAATTTAAATCAATCAAACTAAACTCAAAAAAATCAAATCCAAACTGAATATTTTCTAAGTCGATTAATTTTCTAAGGACTTAGCTTAGATCATCATCAAATCACTTCAAATCTTTGAAATTTTCTCTTGTATTTATATTCTCATTTATATTTCACAAATATAAATAAAATATAAATTCAAACAACCAAATTCCAAAATTCAAGTTCAAATTCAATCAAAATCTAACCTAAGCCTTTCAAGTCAAAATCTTGAACTTAGTCAAATCAACTTCAAATCAAGCCTAACTCTTGACTTTCCTTCATGAATCAAATCAATCCTTCAACAATGAATCCAAATATAAATTCAAACTTCAATCACTTAAACCAAAACTCAATTCAAAAATCAAGCCAAAATCCATTTCATCTTCAGCCTTTGAACTTGAAATCATCAAATGAATCAAAACCACTTTGACCACTTGCAAATGGATTTATATTTCAATCATAAGTCCATATGTAAGTTCAATCAAACTCAAATCAAGCTTTAACCAAGCCATTTGACCTACTTTGGACTCACTTGACCCAAAGTGACCTAAAGTGCTCTTATGAGCCAAATTCTAATCATAACCAAATTAGATTGAACTAAGCTAATCTATGCCTCTCATCATCAACAATCATCATGATCAATAAATCAAATTAGGTCAAACCAAGTCAAATCTAAGGGTTGACCAAGTCAACACTTAGCCAAAAAAAAAATAGCCAAAATTCACCATAGACCAAATTAATTAAAAGCGTTGATCTAAGTTCATTCATGACCAATGTTTGAACTTGACCAAGTCAACATTTGAGCCTAAATAGCTCAATTGGCCACTTGACCCAAGTTGACCCAACTTGACCTAAAAGTCAAAATGTGTCAATACTTGATCTAAGCCAAATTGATTAAAATAAATGGGTCAAGTTGATTTTAAATCACTTGTTGAACTTGACCAAAGCCTCAATTGGCCAACTAGAACTAACCTAGGCTAATTGAGCCAAATTTAAACTTAACAAAAATTTATTGAAAAAACAAAGATACCAATCCACTTCATATCACTAACCAAACCTAAACCTACCCATGACCTTAAATAGGTCAAATGGGTCAAATTGGTCAACTTGACCCATTTGACCTAAATGAAGTCATATGAACCAAACTATACCAATTTGAATCAAGCGAAAGCCACCAAAACATTTCAAATGGTCATATGAACTTGAACCAACTTAGTTTGACCCATTTTGACCAATTGGTCAACTTGACTTAAGTTGACCCATTTTGACCTAAATGGGTCAACATGAGTCAAACCATACCAAATGAACTCCAAATCCAATGAAACTTGGCCAAACCTATTTTATCAACATACTAAACATACCCAAATTTAAAAATTAGCCAAATGACCATTTTACTCCTAGGCCATAGAGTAAATTTTGGCCAATTCTATTTGGAATTTAGTCAAATATTCTTCATACCTACTTAATACTCTCCTAATAGGTCAAGTGAACACTAGGGAGGGTGGTACCCAACCAAATGAGTTTGGATCAGCCCAACTTGACCCAATGCCCGACCATGTGCATGGAAATGGCCACATGGAAATCTTCCTTACACTCAAATGGAGCACATGGGGAGTTCACCACTCCACTCCCAGCCTAAAATGAACTCAAGGACAGTCCTAACAACTCAAACAACCCACTAAATCAATTGGATTAAAATAGCTTATGCTCAGTATCCCATTGCCAAGGGGGATATACTCCCCTTAATTCATTTGAATCTTCATAGAGCCATTGATTGATTGAGGTGAGGAGTCATAGGAGCCATTTGTGATGAAGCTTCCTGAGGGAGATCCAATTTCCATCTTCTCAATTTTTCTTAAATAAAAATGAGGAGCTCGAATTTCCAACTTTCTCCACTCAAACTCCACTCAATTCCATCTTCAAGCTTTATCAAAGGACCAAGTTGAGTGCAACCATACTCTTTCCCAAGCTTCAGGCGAGGAGTGCCCTAGACCAAAGTTGAGCTAAAGCTGAGGAGTTGGCCTCAATCCATTAAGTTTTAAGCCTCAAACTCTAAACAATGTTTCGTCCCAACCATACAAAGCTTCTCCAAAAGAATCGAGCGCTGACGATCACTTCTGACGAGGTTAGCCATTTTCTGAGCATTAAACACAAAGTAGTGTGGAGCTTTGTGAAAGAAATGTTAATCTCATAGGATCTTCACCATTAGATGTAATCTTCTATGCATGTTGATGGTGTGGGTAAAATTTGGGATCAATCTCAATAGCTCAATCATCTCCTTGAATAGGGCGACCTCCATTGTTCATAAGGAGAATAGAGACGGATCTTTTGGCCATCCATCCACATTTTGGATGGGCGATTAAATGCGATATATATTTATTTAATCCTCTAATCTTTAGTTTTATCTCATTGTGATCCTTGATCGAGCGGTGAGAAAGCGCATTATACACCTGCTACAATGTGATGTTTAAAATTACCAATCAAATGGCGATGCGTGTAAAGCGCATGCCACGTCAACATGCCTGGGATTAAAAATTTAGGCATTTAAATAATTCTAATTAATCACCTAAGCTTCTAAAATTCATATCTTAACATAGAAAAATTAAATAAATATGAAATAATTGCATTAGATAATTGAACATATATTATTCTAAAATTTTAATTAATTTTGAATAGTTATTTTCTCTGAATTTGGGTTTTATTGGGAATGTTAATTTGCTAATTACTCTAATTAATCCATTGATTAATCTCAAACTTCTTGGTTATAATTAGAGGGATAACTTCTATCTCCTAAGTTTCTTATTGGTGGCTTAATTAGGAGAATGTCTAGTTCATTCCGTAATTACTCCCTTAATTTAATTAAGGTTGTAATTAGTGGTTTAACCTCTAATTTAGTTGATTAAGGTCTGTTTAAATGAATAGGAGGTTTAGAAAATAATTTTGGGGCATTTTTCCTAAGCTATTCCTTAAACCCACCCCTTTTTTCTTTTAATCCATCCATAACTAAGGGTTAGTTCACTAATTATCTCTAAATTAATTTCACAAAATTCTAAAACTTTCTAGAACTCAATTAATTCTTCTTGGGTAGATTTTTTGGGTGTTCAAGAAGGAAATCAAGATTCAACTCATATGTGTGAGGGGTGCTTTGAAATTACTTAAGTTAAACCCTTAGCTTAATTAATCATTAATCATGAGCCAAATTAGGCCTTTTCCTTCCTAGGTGCATTGCAAGTTTAAATTCCTTGTGAAGTTTTATGTCATCTCATTGGCTCATAATTATTTGATTAACTATGCTAAGGTGGTATAAGTAAGGGGTAATTAATATGCTTAATTCATGCCTTGACCTAATCAAAATATAAAATGAATCTAATCACCTATAAATTGAACAAAAATATCAAACACATGTGGGAATGGATTAAGAATAGCAAACTCAGCTCACATTTTCCAAATTAAATCAAACTTAAAATCAAATAAAAATCGCTTCTAACAAACTTTGATTTGCTTTAAGCTTTCTTATTTCATAAGATTATCTTTAGGAATTAATTAAGGTGAATGTGTTTACATACTTTCATTACTTTAGTTTTTTCCTAATATGCTAAATGTGTGTGCCATATGATTTCATACATTCATGCTTTTCAAAAATCAATTTTAAAATGAAAATGTTTCCTTTATGTCAAATTGTATGTTTTGGCTAAAGTAAAAAAATATGGCTATTATCACTATTAAATCCAAATTATTTTCAAAATATATGAATCAATTATCAAAACTAAAGTGTGTTACTTATATCTTACTTATAAGCATGCATGTGAGTAAAATATAAGGATGTGCTTAGCATAGTTTTCCTTCTCCTCTCTTTTGGTATAGTTTTGAATAGGATTTGGCAAAGTGTATAGTTCATTTGAAAAGATCCTAACACTTGCCTAATTCCATCTCTGTTCATTCCTATGCTATTACTTAAGAAGGATACTTACACTTGCACATATAAATTGCATAAACAAAAATAAATCAACCCATACAAACTTATGCATTCTTTCTTTTCCATTCATTTCTTTTGTACACATGTTTGTATTTAAGGAAAGTGGTATATTAGTCTAGACAACCCAGGGGTTACGAGGATTTAAGTAGCCCTATGTAGGCCTTGTACCTCGCACCCCTGGTTAACAATGGCGTCATACTCACTTATGCCTTTCATACATTCATATGTGCATGTGAAAATTGGATAAGAAACCCCTCAGCTACTTAATGAAAATCATGCATCATAAACATTCAAATTTTCTTAAAGGAACTATTTAGCATGCATCATAAAGTGTCTTAAACATTCCCATTTGGTATGTATAGATATGTTTAGGACTCATTCATATGCATGTTATACATATTGGGAAAGAAATGAAGTGATGTATGTTTTGTGAATTTAGTTCACTTTACTTAATCTTAAAATGCCTTTCATTTTGGATAGGTTTGTTTAGAGTTCATCTAAACTTAGGATTAATTAAAATGCATAATAAAACATTCACTAAATAAAACTAAAACATGAATCCACTTTAGAAATTACTTAGGTTAGGGAAGGAAAGAGAAGTTCTCTTCTTTTTTCCTCTCTTTATAACTTAGTAATTAATTGTAGGATTCACTTGAACCCAATCAAAACATAAAATAAAACCAACCCAAAAAAAATTAAACCACTTAAATGAAACCCTCCTCTATGTTTAACATTCTTCACATAAAATTCTAACTTAAAACCATAGCCGTACCACAAACCTAAAAAGCACATTAGGCTAAGTCACACTTCTAGCTTTAGATTAGGACAGTGCATGGTTTGATGTTTGCTCTTATTTTGGGATATATGTTTTATTCTAGATGTTAGGATGTATGTGCATAGAATGATAGGATGATTTAGTCTAATCATCATTTTTTTATGAGGATTATGCTTAAGGAGCCATAATAGATAAAATATAAATTCTTTTTTCCATGCAAGTGCTTATCCTCTAAGCATAATCCAATAGGCAGTGGACTTAGTCACCCATGTTTGGGGTGATAAGTCCAATATACATGCTTGGGATTTGTGTGGTTTATTTAGCTAATCTCTATTTTGTAGGTGTTAGCTAGATTTACTTTTCCTTTTCATGTAATTTTTACAATTAGAATTTTGGAATGATTGTTATGGGGATTAGGATGAGCATTGGTCATAAGATTACATCTTATGTACCATATGAAGCCTTTGGAGCAACCACCTTCCAATCATTCAAAAGAAGGAACCAAAGTAGAAAGAAGAAAGAAGAAGAAAGAAGAAAAGAAGAATGAAGAAATGAGCTTGAAGACCCCTAAAATAATGAATTCCTTGCTTAATTGTATTTAATTCATTTGTAATCTAGGTTGTACAAGGGTGGAGCTCATACCCAATTTATTTTTGTTTGTGGTGGTGCACCATAAATTACCTCTTATTCTTTTGCATTATCTTTATAAATTGATTGATGATTTGTTTAGCTTGTGCATTAAGTGGAATCCTTTTCCTAGTTTCTTCCTTGCTTTATGTATGGCCTGGATGTGGATTAGGCTCTTAGGAAAAAAATAAATTTTCTACTAAATTTAACAATTTAAAATTAAAAATAAAGAACTCATAACCTCACCTAAAGATTATGCCAAGATAAAAGAATTAGCAACCCCTTAGCTGGATGATTATTATTTTTTATAACATCATGCACAAATGCATATTATTTTCACTCTTGATTGGAGGGCTTTGCTATAGAAACTTGGCTTGACCTTTGAGAGCCATGGAAACACCTCCTCCCATCTCATGATTTTGGTCAATAATCCCATTTCTCATGCATTAGACATATGAATCCTATTAGGCAGTCAAAATGATTATCCAAAATGAAAATAAAGTGTAATATGATTTGCATTAGATTTAGGTCATTTGAAGCATACCTTTATTGATCTAGTCTCTTTAGGGAGTGATTTTAAGAACTTAGTCTCTTTCTAAATAAATAATAGCCTAAATATCTTATGACATATGCCTACATAAATTTAAAACCATAAGAGGAGTTAGTTGGACCCCGTGGTTGTAAGTCCAAGCGTCATGGTTTGTCCTCTCTTATGGAGGCAAACCAAATACTCATTTTTTCCTTAGATTTAGGTTGTGCTTTCCCTCCAAAGCTCCCTAGATTTAGGTTACGAGGTTGCTTCTCCCCTTTTTGGACCATAAGCATAAATCCTCACCTCTTAGGAATTTCCTTAATCTTGTGTTATGGAATCATAAGTCCTTTTCTAAATGAAAAAGTTCACTCAAACAAATTAAATCAATATCAAAAATATAAAGCCCAACCATAGGATAGTTTGAGATGCTCGCTAGGTTTTCTAGCATCGTGAGCATCTCTTACTTATCTTTATTTGGCTTTGATAATAACTCTCTCTTTGATCAATCCCATTTGATCTTCTGAAATAAACTAATCGATTGATAGTCTACCTGAAATCTTTGGATGATGATCATTTTCATTAATCGAGTATTTCTAAGGGATCTGATTCTTTAGGATGTAATTAACTATGGGGACTTGCCTCTGTAGAGAACTTAATGAACCCGATTAAAAATAAAACCTACTTTACTTTTTTATGTAAGATACATCTTTCACTATTTTGCTCGGTAGGCCTTGGATACATGCAAATAACACAGTTCCATCTTTTTTGCACCAGTGCATCAAATTTAGAAAAAGTGGAATCAAGTATTGTGTCAAAGGAGACTTGAAGCAATTCTCAATTAGAGAGGTCAAAATATATGAGGACGCAACCTACTATCTTCCTCCAAATCAAAAAAGTTTATTCTTGAGAGCTTGGTGAATGTTCAAAATAAAATAAAAGAAATAAAAAAAGAAGAACAAAAGAAAAAGAAAAAAAGAAAAAAAGAAGAGAAAATGAAAATACAAGTTAGCGAGAATCAAACACTGAGGAAGAGGTAGAGTCAGATGTTACATCCACCCACAATTTGTTCCTCCATATGAACAAATGGGTAGGATGACTTGACCATATAGAGGAAGAGGTAAATTCAGAGGCAATTCTAGAGGTGGAAGACCTCCTTGATGGCCAACTAGTAGGAGCTATGTTTTAGCTCACGGAAGTACCCCCGCTATCCACATAGACTTAGAGTCCAGTTGGAGGATGAGTCTCATGTGGTTAGCACACCCAACCCTCTCTGGGACCCTTTGAAGGTGACATTCAAGCTAGACAGTGATGAAGATCAGGCCTCCAAGCAAAGCATGAGTGTTTCTGAATCATTATTATGTAGAACAATCAATAGTTGGAAACTTTAGCTCTAACCTTACTTTCTTCCCAAAAAGTTGAAGGTTTAGTAGTTAAGGAGGCCCCAAGTCATCCACGATGTCAAAGAGATTTTTTGTTGGGAGCATCATCCTCAAGTCGAGGAAGTAGAACTTAAGGATGATTCATATAAAGATTTAATAGAATTACCTTTTGATTGGTACTCCCTTGTGTTCATAATTTAGCAAAGAAGGGATTAATCCCACATACTTGGTCTAAACAGTTAGTACTTTGAAAGGCTATGGGGCAATCAAAGTAGACATCCTCAATCAAGACCGGGACTAGGATTACGATTGGGTCCGGTGACGATGATAACCATTTCTGTCATCATAAATCATTTGGCATCGATAGGTTCTTCTTAAATCATGCTAACTCTTATGGGGAAATATGCTTAGAAACTTGGATGATCCAAATGAGTGCAGTAGAGATGCACCGAGTTCAAGAAGAGATCAGATCAACCATTGATGAACTTAAAGAAATCAACTTGGGCAAGACAATCCACATGACATACATCAGTTCTTTATTGAATGAAAAGATAATTTAGTGAATCTATTGACTAAGTTTAAGGATTGCTTTGCATGGTGTTACAAAGAAATGCCTCTATCTCGACATAGCAATCCATAAACTAGCTATAGAACTAGCTAACCCTATCAAGTAGGCTCCTAGGCATACGATTAGACATTGAGCGAGGTCACTAATCAGAAATTGATCGATCTTTGGATTTATTGGAAGAAAAATATCCTACACGGTTGGCGGTGTCATCTAGTTAAGAAAAGAATGGCCAAATTCACATATATGATTTTAGGGATTTAAATAAGGCATGTCATAAGGATGAATTTCCACTTCCTATACCAGAATTAATGGTGGACATCGCCTCATCTCATGCAGTATTCTCCTTTATGGATGGGTCATCTTGCTACAACCAAATTAAAATGGCTCTTCAGGATGAAAGAAACATTGTCTTTCAAACCCCGATTAGAATATATTATTATCATGCCCTTCCTCAAAATGCTAGTGTACATACATACCGGAGGCCATGACTGAATCTTGATGAACTCATTCATCATCAAGTTGAATGCTACATCGATGATCTCATTATTAAAGAAAAGAAAAGGAAGACCATCTCTTTGTAGTTTTGAGTTAAGATAATACAACCTCAAAATGAACCCCGGTGTGCATTGAGTAGCTTCAGAAAAATTTGGGTTTGACAGGAGAAATTGATATCAAAAGATCAAAGAGATGCTACCCCTAAAACCTACACAACTAAGATCATTCCAAGGGTGGTTGGCATATTTAAGATGCTTCATATCCAACCTATCAGGAAGATGGGATGCCATGTTTAAATGTCAGCATGCTTTCGAAGACATCAAGCAATATCTAATGGCACCCATCCCGCAAGCGCTCATATTATACATTGCTCATTGGCTTTTGCTTTGTTGGCTCAAACCAATGAAGAAGGGAAGGAGAATACTCTATTATCTCAATCCATCTAATCAAGGCAAACTATCCACCTCCTAGCTTTAATCTTTGCATCCCAAAAGTTATGACATTACATGCTTTCTCAAGGTGAACTTGATCTCTAGAGTCAATCCACTATAATGTCTCATGACATGGCCGAATCTGATGGTGCATGGTCCATGACTTTGTCTTAGTTTGATATAACATTCTCCGTGCATAAAAGGATAAGCACTTATGGATTTCTTAGTAAAGTGCATCCACTCATTGATTCTCCTTAATGATGATCTCCCGATGAACAAATCATGAACTTAGGTACTAGTGCTCACCACTGAGATGTACTTTGATGGTGTAGCTTCCTCTCAAAGAGGAGAAGAACCACAAATTTACTATCCCAGAAGACAGGTAGGAATAGTTCTCAAACCTGACGATTTGATGAGATTCTCATATCATCCATGCACCAAACAAAAGTTTGAGGCTTTGATTATCGTAGAGTTAGTCATTACATGTAGAGTATCAACATCTTTGGAGATTCTCAATTAGTCATCAACCAAATCACTATCTGGGTCTAAAGCTAAGCTCCAAGTTATCACAAGTATACCATAGAATTGTTGGCCCAAAGATGTTATCATCTACAAGATTCCTCGAGGAGAAATGTAGTAGAGACATTAGCTTGCCAAAGAGTTGGCATGTCCGTAAACATGAGTCCATTCCAATAAGGTTCCAAAATAGACAAGTCTTATCCTTTATTGATGCCGAACCGATGAGATTCTCTTGAAGGGGAGGTTGTCATTGCCAAAAGGATGAGGAGTGGGAAACCATTCATGGATTATCTACATAATAGCAAACTACCTCAAGAGAAATCACTAGCACGCCAGGTGAAGTAGAGAGCCCTTTCCTATGCTCTCGTGGATGGCACCTTGTAAAATGATTATATCAAGACATAGGTATGGTATGTGAGCACTGATCATGAAGATGACAAGATGAACTAGAACACCACTAAGATGAAACTCCTGATCAGGACTATTAGCTATGGACTAATGTTAGGTACATGATGTGGTCCTACATCAACCACCCAACATTCTACATCCTACATTGGCCTCATGGCCATTTGAGTGTTGGGGTACTGACATTATGGGTCCGATCGATCCTCCTTCTTCCAAAGGTCATCGATTCATTCTAGCTGCTACTGACTACTTTCCAAGTGGGCAGAGGCAATCCCACTCGAGAGTCATGTCATGTGCTCCGATTTTTAGGAACCATATCAGATATAGGTTGGCTCGATGAATTATATCATAATGGTACTACATTCAAGAGCACTAAAATCAATAGCTTTACTCAAAGACATAGATTGAAGATACTTACCATCTACTATCCAAGGGTGAAATGGCTTAGTAGAAGCCTTCAACAAAACTCTCATCCAAATATTAAAGAAGACACTAGATGACAACAAACAATGATGGCATGAATAGGTTGAAGCCTGGGCATACCATCACATGTACAACTCCAACTCCCCCCCTTTCCTTAGTGTTCAAAGTTGTTCTACCATTAGAAGTCTAACTCCCATCACTAAGGATAGCCATGTGTAGTAAACTCACAATGGAGCATAATGCCAAGTTGGTTGGAAGAGCTCAAAGGTTTGGAGGAGAGATGCCTACCATGCCGAACCTCTTATACAAAGCCAAGATGATTCAAACTCATAACATGTTGGTCCCCTAGAGCTTTTCAGAGCTTAGTTCTAAGGAGACCAATTATTGCCCGAAAGATAGAAGACAAGTTTGAACCCACTTGCGCCATAGAGAAGGCCTAAGGAGGATCTTATCAACTCATAAATTGTAAAGGAGACCCTGATGCTTCCAATCAATGGGCTATACTTAAAGAAATACTATCCATAAATCTTGTTTGAAAATAATTATCAATACAACTTTTTTTCATATCAAATTTCATTTCTATGTTAAAATATCTTTTGCTTGTGAATCTACCATGATGTATTTAGGATAGGTGTATGAGAACCCAAGAGGCATCCTACCACAACACAAACACAAACTACAAAATGATCCTCCCATGCTATTAAGATAGGTGTAAGAGAACCCAAGAGGCATCCTATTTTGATTAGTACTAAGTTAGTGTAAGAGAACCCGAGCACATCCTTTCTTGGTGGACTCAATTGCCCTGACACCATTTCATCAATTCTTGATGTTTAGGATAGACAACCCAAGCGATCCTATTCCCCCTTTCACAACATAAATAAACATATATCTTTTGTCTCAAGCTACTTTGATGTGGGAGCAAGCCCCTTGTGGCACTCACCCATTAGCTTCACTAGGTCGGGTCTATATGCTACCCGCTAGTATGTCACCCCAAAGTGGTCACTTGGAGGATGTGAGTCCCTCGTGCTTTCTTCCTAACTTGACCATTGCAAACCAACAGCGCCTTGTTAGTAGATTTCAGCCTAGTGAACTCTCATGTTGACTTTGCGGAGATGTGAGTCCTCGTGCTTTCTTGAACTAGCCATCATGTACTAACTAGGTTGAGTATATTTGAGGTTTAGGTAAGTCTCCAGAGGCTCCTTTCCTCTTGACTACATTTGAGTCGATGTAAGTTCTTAGGGCATTCACAGGTCTCCCTAGGTCGGATGACACTTGTCGAAGATAGACTATCCCAATCCCGCAAGGATGTGAGTCCCCAGCTTTCTTGAGCACCTTAAGTGGTTGATGTTCACTACTAATGACTCACCTGGTGGATACACCACTCTTGGCAAATGTGAGTCCCCATGCTTTCTCCTTGAGTTGGCCACTAAATACCTATTAGATATATGACTATGTCATCTTCTCCAATGTGTTGGATTAAGCCTTCCCATGGAATTCTATTTGGATCATGTCCTTTGCAACCCATTACATGGGTTACTTTTGGATTGACGTCCTCTTCCTAGTAGCCACCCTATGGTTGGAGAATTTGATGCAAGATTCTCCCTTGGTTCAAGAAATCAGATAGTCAGTAAGCTCCTTCTCAGTTTGATCCCTCACAAACCAATGGTCTACATTAAAATAAACTAAATAAATAAACAAAATTAATTTGCTTGTGGATTAAGAATTCAAGCCCCTAATGGCCCCTTCCTGCATCATATCTTTAGGTAGTGTAAAAACTCCATATAGGAATTGTCGACTACTTTGAGTTGAGATAAGTCCCAGTCACTCTCGTTGCCCTTAGGGTTCAACTTTATGCCACCAACGAGTTACCCGGTCATCTCTTTGCTTTGAAAGATATAAGTCTATTATGCATTCTTTCCAGCACGATCATTGCAAACTGATGGTAGCCCTAAGTCGGCCCAATTTGTTGCACAAGAGACCGATCACCCCAGTGGTTCCTTATTTTGGAGGATGTGAGTCCCCGCTTTCTTCCTAACTTGACCAAATCGAAAGGCACCCTTAGGTTGGTTCCTACCTAATGGTTGGTAGACTATCCTTTTGGATTTGTAAACCTAAGATAGTCTAGATGATATTAGCTCCTTCTTAGTAGATCCATCACACCGCCGGTTCATCTAAAAATAAATTAATTTTGACTATTCTTGAGTTGATATGAGTCCACAGTGACATTCACTCAAATAGTCATCCTAGGTCGGGATTGGTCTATTGCGCCATCAACAGATCACCCCAAGTGTTGATCCCTACTTTGGAAGATGTAAGTCTGCTATGCTTTCTTCATAGTACAGTCATTGCACACCGAAAGACAACCCATAGCCTGGATAGTCCTACTTTGTGGCTGGTAGACTACCCCTTTAGATTTGTAAATTTGAGACAGGTCGAGGCCGACATAGCCCCTTCTCTGTGAGTCCATCACACGCCAATAAGGTCCACAACATAACACACCAAATTAAATTAAATCAAATCAATATAAATCAAATTAATCATCAGGACTACTCTTGAGTTAAGGTAAGACAACGATGCTCACTTAGTAGTCTAGGTTGATTGATACAGCCATCGTGACATTACCCCAATGACTTATCCCTACTTTGGAAGATGTAAGTTGCCATGCTTTCTTCCAAGAGTGCACACAAAATGCAACCCTTAGTAGAAATCCTACCTTGTGGGTAGACTACCCCTTTGGACTTGTAAATCTAAGACAGGTCAAGGCCGACGTAGCTCCTTCTCAGTGGGTCCATCGCACGCTAATAGGGTCCACAACATAACACACCAAATTAAATTAAATCAATTCAAATCAAATCAATATAAATCAAATTAATCATCAGGACTACTTGAGTTGAGGTAAGACCCCAACCACACTCACTAGTACCTTGTAGGGTCGATTTGTTACACCCGACATATCACCCCCAAATGATCCCTACTTTGGAAGATATAAGTCTATGCCATCTTCCTATACATCAGACACCAATAAAACCCCTTAGTCGATAGTCCTACCTTGGCATGGTAGACTACCCTTTGGACTTATAAATCTACCTTCTCCAGTATAGATCACTTTCATTGTTTGTTGCAATCTGGATGTTGTTGATCATTCTGGCCAACGTAGATATGTAGTGTCTTGTCGCCACACACCACCTATTGGGGTCCTTTGTTGACCTCAATTTTAGAGTGAGCTCTTAACCTCCTCTTAAACTTAGACTCTTCTAGACACTAAGAACTCCTTAGTCACAGTTCTAGTGATTAGGAACACTTAACTTAAGCCTAGACTTAGAAGTGTTAATCATAAGATTAGCTATACCTTAGGCTTAAGGAAATTACCTATCCCATCGCCTAAACCCAATCTAGATATTTCTCAAATTCTCAAACCAAATCTCAAATTAAAATTCAAATTCCAAATCTAATTTCAAAATTTGACTTCAACCCAAAATCAAATTCAAAATCCTAAGACCCTTCCTAAGCCATATGAACCACATTCATAAGTTTAGCCAAAATGACCTTAGATCAAATCAAACTCAATTGATCTCTTTATAAATCAATTATTCCTTCATTTATATTCACAAATATAAATGAAATCCAAATTCAAATGACTATAAATCAAAAAATCAAATCCAAACTCAATCCAAACCCTTTAAGCCAATTCTTTGGACTTAGCCAAATTCTATCAAGATCAAGTCAAAACCAATGAATTTTCTCTTGAGTCAATCATTCATTCAATTATCTACCCAAATATAAATGAAACCTACAATCATCAAATCAAATCGAAACCAACCCAAGTCAAACCCAACTTAGCCCTTTTGACTTGAAAATTTTGAATGAGCCAAAATCCCTTAGACTCCAAATTGATAGCCGTTGAATTTATATTTCAATCTAGGGCTCATATATAAGTTCAACTAAACTCGAATCAAACCAAAACCAAACCAATAGACCCACTTAGGTCAACTTGAGCCAACTTCCAATCCAACCCAAATTGGATTAAACCAAGCTCACCAAAACCTTTCACCATGATCACCCTAGAATGATCAATTGTAATCAATCAAACCAAGTGTTAGTCATTTGACCAAGTCAATCCTTAGCCCAAATAAATAAAACTAGCCAAAACTCATCCTACACCAAATTGATTGAAACCAATGATTTGAATCAACCCAAAATCAATATTTAAATATGACTTGACCACCAATTAAGCCAAACCAAGCCCAATTGGCCATTTGATCCAAATTGACCCAATTTGGCTTAAAGGACCAAATCTGTCAAATCATGATCTAACCAAATTATAACCAATGGCTCAAGTCATTCCAAATTGATTATTGAACTTGACCAAAGTCATAATTAAACCCAATTTGATCAATCAACCCAATTGGTCACACCACCTAGCCCAAATTGGCTCAATTTGGCCTAAATCCAAATTAAATCCAAATTAATTCAAACCAAGACCACATTCATCTTCAATTAGCCAATTGAACATGAATCAACCCATAACCAAGCTTTGGCCAATTTTGGTCAAATTGATCAACTTGACCCAATATGACCCATATGACCCAAATTAAGCCAAATCCCTTGAAAAAGCCATGACCCATTGGGGCTGATGAAACCCACCCAAACCCATTTGGAATCAGCCAAAATCAACCCATCCCATTTAAATCCTCATGGATCTTCCCCATAGGATTCCATCCAACTCATTTAATTATCCCCCATCACATGCACTTAAATTCTCCCCAACATTTGCATTGAATAGAGCTGATCATATGGCAACAAGAGAGGACTTTGGAGCAAAAATCCAAAGTCCTCAATCAATCCATCTTCCAACCACCCAAGCAAGATGAATAAATTTGGAGCCAAAAGTTCAAAGAAGAATGGATTTTCGGCCATTATAAAAGAGGGGAAATAAGGCTTTAGATCTCTTACGCCACCATTCAGTAAAGCTCCCTAAAGCAAAAAAAGGAACCCATCCCCACCTCTTTGAGCCATTTTGAGCTTAAAACACAAATATTTATTTTTGAGAAATAAATATCATACAAGATGATGTCAAGGGAGGCAAGGGTTAAAGATCATTCCAAAGATTCCTCACATACCTAGGAGTTCATTTGGATCTTCACCGCCGAAAACCATCCCCGGTGAGGTAAATTTTGCCAAACTTTAGCTAGCCTTAGGATTTCTCGCATTTTGTGTTAATTTTCTTGCAATTTTTGGAATTTCCCCTAGATAATTTTGCATTTTTACTTTTAATCATCTCAATAAAATTAGATTTTTTTGCTAATCGACGTGAAAATGAGTCCATTTGGACAAGTTTTCACTTAGAAAACCCTATTTTTCCCTTTAAAAGCTTGCTTTTACTGTTCACCATCCGGCGAAGCTACCACCGATCATGGATCGGATCGGATCTCGGATCTGGATCACAGATCCGCCTTGGACCGCATGATAAGATCCGACCGACCTGACGGGTTCACTGATCGGATGGCTCGATCGCACATCCTCGCCTAGATCTGCCGCCATCTCTATACCGCTTGATTCATTGACGGTCGAATCGCACCGCTGACTGAGTCTTTCCGCCATATCGACATCGCGCATTTTTTATTTAAAAATTAATTTAAATTACCTAAAACTTCAAAAAATGATACAAAATAAAATACTTAACCAAACATTGTAAATAGGTTTGTTGGATTTGTCTTTCCAAGAGCAATCCAACAAAGTCAAAATTCCCAAATTTCTCTAAGTATTTTGAGCTTAATTTAAGTTTTAGTGAAAATAAAATTTCATTAATTAAACCAAAATATATGATTAAGTTGAAATTTTAGAGATTGAAATTAAAGTTAAAACAGCTACAATAGAAATTTCAAGTGAAAAGGACTTCTAGATAGGGTGAAATTAAATTTTGAAGTTTAGATTGTCCATTTTAATAAAATAAATCAAATAAAAATTCAGAAATTTAGAAAAATCTTCAAAAATGGCTTAAATCACTTCAATTGACATCTAGGACTCTTATGAAAATAATGTGATCTTCTAAATCCTAATGAACTCCAAACAAACACTTAAGAGTAGAGTTTAATCAATTAAGGAGTTAATTAAAACACAATCTAAAAATAATTTAAATATCAAATAAAAATCAGAAATGAAGTAGCACCTAAGCAATCATTAATCAAATCTCAAATCAAAAAAATATCATTCTTAGAGAAAATTAAATTAAGTATGATTAAACCTATTTAAATCAATAAAACTCAATTAAATGATTAAATCTTAAATCAAACTTAAAATTCAACAAATCTAGGAAACTTTAACATGGGTTTAACTAGTATAACTAAACCACTAAGCATGGAGTCTTAATCATATGACACTCCTTAATGAATATAAATAAACTAATTAATCATTAAATAAACTAAAATCAATTTGATTAACAAACCAAGTCAACATAATCATTTGATATTAATCAAATTAAACCAAATAAAGTTAAAGTAAACTTAATCACATCATATGATTAAATCACCATTTGGAAATCAAACAAACATAATGAATCAAATCAAAAAAACTCTAATCATACAATTAAACTTAATTGAAATGAAATAAACAATTAATTCACTTAGTAAAATGATGGTAATAACAATAATCCTTTAATCAAACAATGATGGAAATTATGTTATTAAACTTTAATTAAACAAATCCATAATTAATCTAATAATTTAAAAATTTAATTACACTTAATCAAACTTAATTAGTCAAACATCTAATTAATGCAAACTTAATGAATTAGTCCATCATCTTAATTAATCAAATTAATTTAAATAAGTTACATTAAAGATAACTCTAAAATTAAGCTTGAATCAAACTGCTAATTAAATTTAACAATTAATCACACCCCTCAAGTAAGCTAATTGTTAATCAAATTAATCATATTAAACCTAAGCTTAATCAAACATAATCAAAATGAAATTAAATACTAATCAAAACCCAAATTAAACCTAAATCATTAAGTCATTAATTACATTAAGAATTAAATAAATCTTTAATTTAATAATTAACTTAAACACACCCTTAATTAAACTAATTACCAAGCTAATCCAATTGAATAAACACCTAATTAATGCAAACTTAATAAATTAATCCACCATCTTAATAAATCAAATTTACTTTATAAATCATATTAAAATTAATTGAAATCAAACAATTACTAATTAATTTGATCACATCTTAAGTAAACTAATTAAAGTCAATCAAATTAATCATATTAAACTTAAACTTAATCAAACATAATTGCAATTAAATACTAATAAATTCTTAATTTAAACTTAAATCATTAAGTCATTAATTACATCATTAACCTAAACAAATATGAAATCAAATTTAAAAAAAAATTAACAAATCTTTACTTAATTTAATAATTGATCACACCTCTTAAACAAGCTAATTATGTTAATCAAATTAATCATATTAAACTTAAGCTTAATTTAACATAAATTTGAACATAATCAAAAAGAAATTAAATGCCAATCAAATCCTAAATAAGTCATTAATTACATCATCAACCTAACAAATATGAAACTAAATTAAAAATTAAAGAAACCCATATTTAATTTAATAATTAAGCTAAACACACTTCTTAATTAAACTAATAAACACATTGAGCCTAAGAAAGCCCATAGAGTAATAAAGCTAATCAAATAAATCAAATCAAATTAAATTAAATTAAGAAAGACTCTCATCATTTTAATATGCAATCAAATCTCATTTAACCAACTTAAATAAGATAAACTAATTAACTATCCAATGTATGAAATCAAAATGCAAACCAAACTTTGATAAACATGACAAATGGATGAGATAAAAAGATAAAATCCTAATTACAAGGAATCAAACTCAATTCAAATCAAAATAAAAATCTCAATTAATAATATTGATCTACAAATGAATGAACCATAATCAAATCAAATAAACTTAAGTTAAGTCACATAACTATAATCAAAGAAAAGAATTAGATATTAATTTAAAAGGATATTGAATTATCAAGATTTAATTAAACCAAAACATTTAATCTAAAATAAATCATGAATTTAAACGAACTTAAACTTCATTAGAGGATATTGAATTATCAAGATTTAATTAAATTAAAACATAATCTAAAATTAATAATAAAACATGAATTTAAACAAACTTAAACTTCATTAGATATTAAGGATATTGAATTATCAAGATGTAATTAAATCACATTTAATCCAAAATTAATCAATTAAATACATGAAGCTTAAAAAACTCAAATTCTAAATTCTAAATAAAATCAAATAAATCAAATCAAATGAATTATACAAATTCAAATGGTGATTAATATACATGAGCTAGACTCTTTAGGGAGTTAGGATGTAGAATAGGATGAGTTCTACAAATGAAATTCTACTCTTCATTCTTGAAAACTTAAACATCACTCTAACTAAATAAAAGTGAAATAAAAATAAAAATAAATTATTAAATCATTTAAATTGAAATCACCCGTAAAATTTAAACAAAATTTAAACTCCAAATTGAAACTTAAACTAAAGAATTCTAGTAAAGTCTTGCCACACAAGCGTTAAGCACACACATTAAAATACTAAGTCACCAGTTCTAGTGCTAAGTTAGGGCATTGTATGTATGATGTTGTATTTATTTTGTGATGTAATATTTTAGACTGGATGTTAGGGTGTATGATTCATAGATTAGATGTTACATTTTTTAGCTAATCATATTTTCTAAAGGGTTATGCTTATGGTTGTAATAAAAATATAAATGCTTTTGCTATGCAGGTTGCTTAGCCCCTAAGCGTAACCCATGTTAGGACAGGTGGGCTTGGTTACCCATGTGTGGGTGCTAAGTCAAAATTATTCATATAATTGCTTGGTTTGTATGGTGTATTTAGCTAACATTTATTTTATAAGTGTAGCTAGATTAATTTTTTCTATTTTTAATGTAATTTTGCATTAGGAATTAGGATTAGTGTTATGGGGATTAGGATGAGCGGGGAAGGCTTAGTGCATGATGCCTTTGGAGAAAATCAAATCAAAAGAAAGAGAAGGAAGAAATGAAAAAAGAAGACCCCCATAGCATGTATATTATTTTTTGTATTTCATTTTTTTTTCTCTTTTAAGGTGTATGAGAGAACCGATCGACCGACCTTTTATTCTTTTATGGTAGTCTATAAAATTATTTGATGTTGTGTTTATATTGCATTAGAATGACATGCTTTTCATAGTTTCTTTATGGATGCTTGAATGTGGATCGGTAGGATCTTAGGATGAAATTAATTTTTCTATCCCAATTAACTCATAATTAAAATTTAAAATAACTCATAGCCTCACATAAAGCCTAATTAAATCAAGATGATAAAATTTTTAGCAACCCTTTATGATGAATGAATGTGTAATATCATGCATGCCATATTCTTCCACTCTTGTTAGAGGGGCTTCCATCTTTTAGGAATGAAGGCTTAACTGTGAGAGCCTTTTGAACATCTCTCTTGATTTGGCCCATAATCAAGTTCTCATGCATTTAGGCATACAAAATTCCATAGCCATGTCAAAACAAAAGTAAAAGAATTGAATAAATTTGATAAAATTTAGATTTAAGTCATGGATTCATACAACTCATGCTCTAGTCTAGGAGTGAGTTTAAGGACTTAGTTTCCTCTTGAAATAAATTATAGTCTTTCCATCTTGCAAAGTATAAGACTTGCCTACATGAATTTAAAGCATTGGAAGAGTTTGTTGGCTGCCACTCCAGGAGATAATAAGTCCAGCAATCAGGTGGTTTATTCTCTCTTATGGAGATACACCATATACCCATTTTCACCTTAGATTTAGGTCATGATTTCATCATTGTAAAAGCTTCCTAGATTTAGGATCTAAGGTTGTTGTTTCCCTTTGCGGGCTACAAGCATAAATCCTCACCTCTTAAGCATTTCCATAGTCTTATGTTGTGGAATTATAAGCCCTAGCAATCAAATAAAATGTCAACTCAAATAATTAACTTTCTTCAATTTCAAAAATATAAAACCCAACTATAGGGTAGATTGGAATGCTCACTAGGCTTCCTAGTATCATGAGAATTTCCTGCTTTCTCCTTTGGATTCCAAAATAAGTCTTCTCCTTGATCTATCTCATTTGATTTTCTAAAATAGCCATGATTGATATAACCTTGAAATCTTTGGAGACCCTAATTGTCTACTTTAATCGAGTATTCTTAAGGAATTCACATTCCTTAGATGTAATTAATTATGGGGCATGCCTCCATAGGGAACTTAAAGAACCCTTAAAATCCTACTTTACTTTTTCATGTAAAGTAGGGGGAAGATCTCTGGTATATTCGAAGACCCATTTTGCCTTAGGAGTCATTATTAGGTGATTAGGTCCATTATAGAGTGGTGATTTCTATCTTTCGAGATAGTGCATCATTCCTTAATGTCATACTCGATCACTTCAATAAGTACCCCCTAAGATTTACGTGGTGTCCCATATCTCAAAAATAAACACCACATAAAAACTATCAATCGATTGGTTTATGTTTTGAAGATGAAATGGGATTGATCAAAAGGGAGTTATTATAAAATGGAAGATAAGTATGCTCATGATGTGAGCATCTCAAACTCAAATTGGGCTTTACATTTTTGGAAATTGATTTAATTTGTTTGAGTCACATTTTTCATTAGAATTTTACCACTTAAGATTCCTTAACACAAGATTAAGGAAATTCCTAAGAGGTGAGGAATTATGCTTATGACCCACAAAGGGGAGAAGTAACCATAGAAGCTAAATCTAGGTAGCTTTGGTGAGGGCTGGAAGCACAACCTAAATCTAAAGCGAACAATGGGAAATCGGTTTGCCTCCATATGAGAGGAGAAATCACCCGATAGCTTGAACTTACAACTACCCAGGGGTGGCCGCCAACTAACTCCTCCTACAATTTTAAATACTTGTAAGCAAGTCTTTATGCTTATGCAAGATAGCTAGACTGTTATTATTTAGAAAGAGACTATGCCCTTAAACTCACTCCCTAAAGAGACTAGATCAAGTAAAGGGACATGCTTCAATTGAACTAAATCTAATGTATCTAAAATTTAATTTTATTTCCATTTTGGACAATTATTTTGACTCAAGAATATATTTTATGCTAATGCATGAGAAATTATTGGCCAAAATCAATGAGATGATAGGAGGTGAGTTTCCACCACGGTCAAGTCGGGTTCTCTGACAAAGGTGGAAGCCCTCCAATCAAGAGTGAAATAAGATGCATTTGTGCATGATATTATAAAGAAATGCTCATCCAGCTAAGGGTTTGCTAATTCTTTTATCTTGATATTAATCCTAAGCTTTAGGTGAGGTTATGAGTTATTTAATTTTATTTTGAGTTGTTAAGTTGGGTAAAAGATTTATTTTTTCCTAAAGAGCCTAATCCAAATCTAGGTCATTCATAAAGCAAAGAAGAAACTAGCAAAAGCATGTCACTTAATGCAAAAGCTAAATAAATCATCAAACAATTTATATAGCTAATCACAAAAAGAATAAATGGCCATTTGCGATCGGGCACCACCGCACAAACCCAAAAATATCAAATATGGGTAGAAGAGCTCTATCCTTATACAGCCTGGATTACAAATGAATTGAATTACAATTTAAGTAAAGGAATTCATTGATATGGGGGTCTTCAAGCTTTATTCTTCTTTATTCTCTCTTCTTTCTTTGTTATTCTTCTTAATTCTTCTTCTTTTGGTTTCTACTTTTGATGGTTGGAAGGTGGATGCTCCAAGGCTTCACATGGTGCATAAGATGGGATCTTATGACCAATGCTCATCCTAATCCCCATAACAAATCATTCCAAAATCCTAAATATATAAATTTTTACATGAAAAGGAAAAGGTAAATATAACTAACACCTACAAAATAAAGTTTAGTTAAATCACATAATACAAATCCTAAGCATGTATATTGGACTTATCACCCCACACATGGGTGACTAAGTTCACCCTATGGATTATGCTTAGGGTATAATCACCAAGCAAGAAGCATTTATATTTTTATTTTAATATCACCCCTTAAGCACAATCCGCAAAAGAATAGTTTAAGCGTACCATTCATTCTACGAGCATACACCTAACATTCAATCTAAAACATTCATCACAAAAAAAAAAAATAACATCAAACCATACACCCTAACCTAAAGCTAGAAGTGGTGACTTAGGCTAATGTGTGTGCTTTGAAGGTTTGTGTGGTATGCTTAATGACTTTAGGTTCAAGTTTTCTAAGTGTGAAGGACATGTTCAACTTAGGGAGGGTTTCATTTAAGTTGTTTAAATATTTTGGTTTGGTTTTATTTCATGTTTTAATTTGGTTTGGAAACATACAATTTATTACTAAGTTATAGAAGAGAACTTCTCTTTCCTTCCCTAATCTAATTTCAAATCATGTTTTATCATAGAAGTTTAGACAATCTAAAATAACAAACTTATTCAAAAGAAAGGAATTTTAAGATTAAATAAAATGAATCAAAATTCACATAATACACATTACTTCTTTCTCAACATATATAACATGCATATGGATGGATCCTTAGCATATCTACATATGCAAATGAGAGTAGTTAACACACTTTATGATGTATGCTAAGTAATTCATTTAAGAAAATTTAGAAGTTGAATATGCATGATTTTTATTAAGTAGAAAAGGTTTTGCTTATCCAAAATTTTACATACATACATGAAAGTAAGAAAGGCATAAGTGAGTACAATGCCATTGTTAGTGAGGTTTAAGGTACAAGACCGCCTCACAACCTGTCGGACTAATATATCACTTTCCTTAAGTACAAACATGTATATAAAAAGAAATGAAAAGGGGAAGGAATATGCAAAAGTTATTTAATGGATTCCTTTTTGTTTATGCAATTTATTCATGCAAGTAGGTAATCCTTAGATGATGGCATAATAGATGAATAGGGTATGAGATTAAGTAAGTGTTGGGTTCTTTCCAAATGAACCTTATATCATACTTAACCTATTCAAAACTATGCTAACATGAGGAAGAAATAGAGCCTATGCTAAACATGCTTTTATAATCCATCACATGGAAGCTTATAATTAAATATGAATAACACACTTTCATATTTGATATTTAATTTATGAGTTTTGACAATATTTTGGATTTAGTTGTGATAATAGTCACTCATATTTTACTTTAGCCAACACATGCACATTTGACATAAAGTAAATAATTTTTTATTTTAAAATTTGAAACATGAAATTTGAATGCATGAATCATATGGCATACAACTTAACATGTTGGGAAAGATCCAATCTTGAAAGCATATGAACAAACTCACTTTACTTAAATCCTAAAGACATTCTTAAGGAAGAAGAAAATTTAGAATAAATCAAAGTGAATTTCAAAATGATTTTTTTTAGTTTGAAGTATGATTTAATTTTGAAAAGGTGAGATGAGTTTTTGTTCCTAACCTATTCTCACATGTATTTTGAATTTTATTTTAATTTTAGATAATTAAATCCATTTTAAGCATTGATTAGGTTAAGGTATGCATTAAGTGGCTTAATTAACTCATACTACAACATCTTAGAAAAATTAACTAAGTAATTAGCCAATGAGATGACATAAAACCCACAAGGAATTTAAATTTGTAATGCTAATAATGAAAAGGCCTAAGGAAATTTGGCTCACTATTAAAAGTTAATTAAGCTAAGGGGTTTAAATTAAGTACTTTTAAAACACCCCTTCACACTTGAAAGGGGTTTTAATTTCCTTGACTTAAGTTATTAAACATTTAAACATATACCAGATAGATTAATTAAGTTCGGAACTTTTAGAATTTTGAAAATTGTTTAAGGGGTGATTAATGAGTTAACCCTTAATTAAGGGGATTAAGGAGAGAGAAAAGGGGTTTAGGGAATAGCTTAGGAAATGCCACAAAATTATTCCATAAAACCCCACTGGATCGACCCTAATCAAACTTAATCAGATAAATCCACTAATCACACCTTAATTATCCATGAAAGGGGTAATTAGGGATGAAATAGTACTAGTTAAGCCCTCAATAAATCTCAAGAGGAAATTAGAGTCATAGGTCATCCCTAAAATGAATCTAGAAGTTTGAGATCAATTGATGACCTAATTAAAGAATAATTAAATAATTAAGATTCCAAAATAAACCTAAATTGGAATGATTCAATCCATTAAAATATTTTTTGGGAATATTCTAGATGAAATTATCTTTCCATAGCTTTTTTCCTTATATTTTTTTGAATTTTCTATGATGGGTTATGAATTTTAGAAGTTATAGGGATTAATTAATAATTAATTGGGTAAAACAACTAATCCACTTAATCTACTCATGCGGCATGGCGCGTTAGCATGCTTTACACGCATCCTGCCATGAGCCACCCACTTAAACTTTATATCAAGAAGGCGGTTGGCAGCGCACACGCTTATATCCTTGGTCGTTCGATCAAAGATCAGACATCTAAGGATTCACTCGCAGTTTAAAATAGATAAAAGATTTCTAAAGCGTGCCAAATAATCTTAGATGTCCATCTAAAATGTGCGAATGGACAACTAAGATGAGCCAAGTTCTTCCCTGAGGATTAATGGAGACCGTCCATGATCCAAGGGGAGATCTGAGCCCGATCTAGCATGGAATCATACAAGACTCAACCCACACCATGCATCATTACCAACCTTTCCAAGTTGATTTCTCATGCAATGAAAATTCCTTTCAAAAGGACTAACACCTATCGCTAAGTGGTCAAAAAATTACATACCTCATCGGAGGTGACCACCGTTGCTCGAGCTCGATGAGGTAGCTTCGTCTAGTGGGGACGAAGCCCTGTTGAATGTTTTAATCCTTGGGGTTGAGTGGATCTTCCTATGGACCAACACCACTTGATCTCACTTGTGGCTTTAATCCAATTGAGGCTCTCCTTACTATGGGAACTCAAATGGATTCTTGGGCAAGTTTGAATTGGTCTTTAGAAGGAGTGTGTAGAAGGAATTGGATTAAGATCAAGTGTAGAGGAAGTTGGAAATTGGATTGAGCTCCCCTATTTTGTACTATGCAAAATTAAGAATTAGGGAAATCAAATCCTCTCTAGAGACCTTGGGAATTCTCTGAGGTGATTTTTTAAGGGTTCTAGGCTTCAATCAGTGTGAGTGTAGTGAATTTTCTTTGAATTAGGGGGAGTATATCTAACCCTATGGCAATCACACGGATGACCTATTAGTTGCCATTTTGATCAAATTGACCATATAGAGTGAGCTGTTTAGGCTATTAGATCATTGCACATGGTTGGTTTAATCCCTTGAGTGGAATGCCAACCTCCCATATGCATCAAATTGAGCTTAGGAGGGAGTTTGAAAATTGAATTTTAGGCTATATGGTCGGGTTTGGTCTATGGGTCAAATGGGTTGACCCAAACCCATTGGGTGCACTCATCACTAAGTCCCCTTGAGCTTTTAGGAAAGCCTCACGTGATTGTGAAGAGGGTATGACCATAGGTTGCCAAGTTTGTTCTTGTTAGGGGTTCTATCATTTATTATGTCATTTTACATTTTGCCTATATTGGGTGAGTTACTCCTCCAAAAGTGGTTCTAATTCATTCTTGATATCCATGTTTTATGCTATGACTTATAGATGTTATCTTGCATCCAAGAATTATGCAGATAGCTTGCTAAAGAAAGCAAGGTATTGTTGATATCATATGACCATGCATCCATTTGGTATCTTGTTATCCATAATCAACAGGACACTTCTTGTCGGTAATATCAAGCGGCGTGTGGTCATTTATGACTCATTACCAAAATTGACACATAAAGCCATTCTTTGAAATGGTATGCACTCTTCTTGCGGGTTCTCCTGGGGATCTAACTAATACCTTATCCATCTTCAAAAAAAAAAAAAAAATCAAAATTTCCTTTAAACAATTTGATTCACTTTAAATGATCTTATTCCATAGTATTATCTTTAGGAATTAATTAAGATAAATGAAATTATATGCTTACATTACTTTATTTTTTTTCCTAGCATTCTAAATAAGTATGACATATGAAAATCATCATTCATACCTTTTGAAAATTAAAAATTAAAATGAAATATTTTCTTTATGTCAAATTGCATGTTCTAAAGTAAGAATATGAATGACTATTATCACTATTAAATCAAATATTATTTTCAAAACCTATATTACAAATGAAAGGTATGCTACTTATTATATTTATAAAGTGAGTATAATATAAAGATGTGCATTATGTGACTTTTCCTTCACTTTTAACGTAGTTTTGAATAGGATTTGTAAAGTGTATAGTTCCTTTGAAAGAAGACAACACTTGCTTACATCCATTCCTATGTTATCATTTAAGAGGGACTTTAATATTTACACATGTAAATTGCATAACCAAATCAAAACTAACAAACATAAACTTTTGCATGATTCTTTTTCATGCATTTCTTTTTATTACATGCACATGTATTTAAAAAAAGGTATATTAGTGACACCCGGGTTTTGAGGCTTTGAGTAGCTAACTAGGTCTTGTATCTTACACCCCTGCGAGAAACAATGATTTACTCACTTACATCTTTAATACACATGTAAATGTGCATATGAATAATAGATAAAATAACCCCTCTTTTTTCTACTTAACAAAATCATGCATACATGAAACATTCCAAAATTTTGCTAAACAAACATCTCTTAGCATTCATTATTGAGGTGTGCTAAATATTTCCATTTACATGTATAGATATGCTTAGATCCTTCAATACACATGTTGGAAAGAAATAAAGTGTTATGTGTTTTGTGATAGTAATTCTTTACTTAATCTTAAAATGATTTTCTTTTTGAATAGGTTTGTTTAGAGAAAATCTAAACTTAGGATTAATTAAAACACATAATAAAATATTCACTAAATAAAAATCACTAATATTTGTTTTATTTTATGATGTGATGTTTTAGTCTGGATGTTAGGGTGTATGTGCATAGGCGAATGGTAGGCGATCTTAGTCAACCATTGTCTTATGTAGATTACTTAAGGGTCTTTGTAATAAAAATATAAATGCTTTTATTTGTGTAGGTTCTTATACTCTAAGCATAATCAAAATAGGAGTGGACTTGGTTACCCATGTGTGTTCTAAGTCCAATTTTTTATATACATGCTTGGGATTGTGTGGGTGTTTAGCTAATCTCTATTTAGGTCTTAGTTAGATTTCCCATTTTCATGTAATCCTATAATAAGGATTTAGAATGATTGTTATGGGGTTTAGGATGAACATTGGTCATAAGACTATGTCTTATGTGCTATGTGAAACTCTAGCTACCTTAACCAAGAAAGAAGAAAGAAAAATGGAAAAAAGGAAAGAGAAGAAGAAGAACAAATGAATGAAGAATGAAGACCCCCATAACATGAATTCCTTCTTGATTATAATTAATTCATTTGTAATTCAAGTTGTATAAGGGTAGAGCTCAACTACCCACATTTGCCTTTTCTGATTTGTGCGGTGGAGCCAGACTTCAAAAGGCCTTTATTCTTTTGCACTAGCTTTATAAATTGGTTGATGTTTGTTTAGCTTGTGCATTAAGATGTCATGTTTTCCTAGATTCTTCCTTGCTTTGATGAATGTCCTAGATCGATTAGGCTCTTAGAAAATAAATTTTTTTTATCCAATCAACTCAAAATTAAAATTAACAACTCATAATCCTCATTTAAAGCCTAAGTTATAAAAGCAAAATAAAAAATTTAGCAACCCTTTGGATGTTGTATGATTTCACATCATGCATAAAAAAGCATCTTGTCTCGCTCTTGTTATGGAGGGCTTCCACTCTTTGAGAACTTGGCTTGACCTTTGAGAGCCATGGTGGAAAACACACCTCCTTTCTTTTGATTTTAGCCACAATCTAATTTCTTATGCATTAGGCATATGAATCCTATAAGCCATGTCAAATCAATAGTCCAAATGAAAATAAAATATAACAAAATTTGCATTATATTTAAGTCATTAATCATGCCCTACATGATCTAGTCTCTTAAGGAGTGAGTTTAAGGACTTAATCTCTTTCTAAATAAACAACAACCTAGTTATCTTGCAAAAGCATATGACTTACCAACATGTATTTAAAGTTGTAAGAGGAGTTACTTAGTGGCCACTCCTAGGCGATTGTAAGTCCAAACAGTCGGGTAGTTTATCCTCTCTTATAGAGGTAAATCATATACTCATTTTTGCCTTAAATTTAAGTCATTTGGCCCTGAAAGCCCTAGATTTAGGTTGAGGTTGCTACTTCTTTTGTGAGCTGCATAAATCATTACCTCTTAGGCATTCCCATGATCTTATGTCATTGAATTATAAGCCATAAATTTCTAATAAAAATTCAACTCAAATAAATAAACCACTTCAATTTCAAAAATATAAAGCCCAACCACATGATACTTTGAGTGGCTTATTAGGTTTCCTAGTATCCTAAGCATCTCCTACTTATCTTTCTTTGGTTTCGATAATAACTCCCTCCTCTTGATCAATCCCACTTGATCTTCTAAAAATAAATCAATTGATTGATAGTCATATCTTTGTAATCTTTGGAGACAACGATCATTTACCTTAATGAGTATTCCTAAGAAATCTCATTCCTTAGGATGTAATTAACTATGGGAGCTTACCTCCATAAGGAACATAACAAACCTGGTTTAAAATAAATCATATTTTACTTGTTCATGTAAAGTAGGGAAAGAGTCTCTAGTACATATGAAGACCCATAATCCTTATGAGTCTTTATTGGTGATTAGTCCATTGTAGTGGTGACTTCTATCTTTTTGAGATACACCTTCCCTCAATGTCATGATCATAATAAGAATATCATGGATCTATGTGGTGTCCTAACAAAGATATTTTTATCTTCATCTATCTTTTCAAAAGGATAAGATGAAGATGGGATTATATATTTCACCACGATACTAGGAAGCTGTAAGCACCCCAAAATATCCTATGTTTGGGCTTTAAATTTTGAAATTGAAGTGATTTATTTATTTTAGTTAAATTTTTATTTAGAAATCTAGGGCTTACAATTCCACAACACAAGGTCATGGAAATGCCTTAGAGGTGAGGATTTATGCTTGTAGCAAAGTGAAGTAGCAAACTCTAACCTAAATCTAGGGATCTTTGGCAAGAGCTAAAAAAAGGTGAAGATGGGTATTTGGCTTACCTCCATAAGAGAGGATAAACCACCTGATTGTTTGAACTTACAATCACCTAGGGGTGGCCGCTAACTAACTCCTCCAATAATTTTAAATACATGTGGGCAAGTCATATGCTTTTGCAAGATAGCTAAGTTATTATTTATTTATAAAGAGACTAAGTCTTTAAACACACTCCTTAAGAGACTAGATCAACTAGGGCATGATTTAATGACTTAAATCTAATGCAAATTTTGTTATGTTTTATTTTTATTTCTTGAGTTGATTTTGACATATGGGATTCATATGCCTAATGCATGAGAAATTTGATTATGGGAAATCGCAAGAAGGAGGTGTATTTCTACCATGGCTCTTAAAGGTCAAGTTCTAGCAGGTGGAAGCGTCCCTAACAAAGTGAAATAAGATGCTTTTATGCATGATGTGAAACATACATCAAGCTAAGGGGGTTGCTAAATCTTTTATCTTGTTTTATAACCTAGGCTTTAAGTGAGGTTATGAGTTGTTAATTTTTTAGTTTTGAGTTGATTAATTGGATAGAAAATTTACTTTTCCTAAGAACTAATTTCTTGGCCATTCATCAAAGCAAGGAAGAAACCATGAAAATATGTTATTTTAATGTACAAACTAAACAAACATCAATTTATAAAGTAGCTAAAGAAAGATAAGAGGCCTTTTGTGGTTGGGATCCACTGCACAAACTCAAAAAAAAATTAGGTAGCCGAGCTCTACCCTTATACAACCTAGATTATAAATAAACTAATTACAATAAAAATGGAATTCATGTTATGGGAGTCTTCATTCTTCATTTCTCCCTTCTTTTTTTCTTTCTTCTTTTTTCATTTGGTTGGTTGGAAGGTGTTTGCTCTAAAGGTTTCACATGGAACATAAGACATAGTCTTATGACCAATGTTCATTCTAATCCCCCAAAACATTCATTTGAAATCTTGAAAATTTTATTATAGTAATCTGGCTACCTTAAGATGGGGGATACTTAACAAGACCTATGTTATAAACCCCTATAAATACTGCATATCCCCCAATCATAAGATATCACATCACAAAATAAAAGCAAACATCGGACCATGCACCACCCTAATATAGGACTAGAAATGGTGACTTAGTCTAATTTGTGTGCCATTTAAGGCTTGTGTGGTATGTCTTAGCTAGGCTTTAAGTTTAGAGTTTTGTAAGTATGAAGGGTTCAACTTGTGCTTTCATTTTAGTGATTTAGTTGATTTGGTTGATTTTATTTTATGATTTTATTTGGTTTGAATGAACCTACAATTAATTACTAAGTGTTGTAAAGAGAGAAAAAGAGAAGAGAACTTCTCTTTCCTCCCTACCTTAAGTAATTTCTAAAGTAAGTTCATTAGTGATTTTTTTAGTGAATGGCTTATTATGTGTTTTAATTAATCCTAAGTTAAGATTTTTCCTAAACAAACTTATTCAAAGAGAAAGGTATTTTAAGATTAAGTAAAGTGAATTACTATCACAAAACACACAATACTTTATTTCTTTCCAACATGTGTAACATGCATATGGATGAACCCTAAGCATATCTATACATGCAAATGGAAATGTTAGCACACCTTCATGATGAATGCTAAGAGATGTTGCTTAAGGAAATTTGTAATGTTTCATCTATGCAATATTTTAAGTATAAAAGAGGGGTTCTTTTATCCATTAATCAAATGCACATTTACATGTATGAAAGATATATGTGAGTACGACACCATTATTTTCTAAATCATGGGTGTAAGGTACAAGACCTACTTGGGGCTACTTAAACTCTCACAACCCCAGGGTGTCCAGAATAATATATCACTTTTCTTAAATACATGTGCTTGTACCAAAAAAAAAAAAAGAATGGAAAAAGAATCATGCAAAAAGTTTATATTTGTTTGTTTTGATTTGGTTATGCAATTTTACATAAATGTGAAGTTCCTCTTAAAGGATAACATGAATGAATTTAAGTGTTGTGTTCTTTTTTAAATAAACTATGCACTTTGCAAATCCTATTCAAAACAATGTTAAAAGAGAAGAGAAGGAAAAGTCACATAATACACATTTTATATTATACTCACATGCAAAATTGTAGGTAATTATAAACATACCTTTCATTTGTAATATTTTATTTCTATGTTTGGAAAATAATTTTTGGATTTAGTAGTGATAATAGCCATTCATATTCTTACTTTAGCCAAAATATGCAATTTTACATAAAGGAAACATTTCATTTTAATTTGATTTTTCAAAAGACATGAATGCATGATTTTCATATACACATTTAGCATGTTAGAAAGAAATAAAGTGATGAAATGTAATTTCATTCACCTTACTTAATTTCTAAGGATAATCCTATGGAATAAGATCATTTAAAGTGAATCAAATTATTTAAAGAAATTTTTAGTTTTATTTTGAGTTTGATTTGAATTTAGAAAATGTGAAAAGATTTGCTAGTCCTAACCCATCTCCCACATATGTGTGTTGTTTTAGTTTAATTTTTAGAACCATTAGATTGATTTTATATTTTGTTTACGTTAAGGTGTAAATTAAGTTTATTAATTACCCCTTACTTACACTCCTTAACATAATTATTCAAATAATTTATGAGCATATGATATGCACACATTAAATTTAAATCAGTAATGCACCCTAAGAAATAAAGGGCCTAATGCAGTTAGCTCATAATTATTTATTAATTAAGCTAAGGTGTTTAATTAAGTACATTCATAACCCTTCCCACACATGTAGGTTGGATTTGATTTCCTTAAGTTTACTTAGATTATTGAACACCTAAGCATCTACCCAAGATAGGATTGATTGAGTGATTAAGTTTTTGGATTAAATTTTTATTTTGAATTTGGTTAATTAAGCTATTTAATGAAATGATTAAATCATTAATCAATTTGTAAATTAATTAAGTTTTCATTCAAATGAAATAGACTTAGGGAAAAGATTTTGGAAAATCCTAATCTCATTCCCTAAGTCTATCCACTTATTCCAAGATGATTAACAAATTTAAATAATGAATTTATCATCATTTAATTAGTTAATTAATCATTTAATTGATTAAGAGAGTGATTAGAGATGAAACAAGCAATTGCCTAAATTAGTCCAATAAAAAATTTCAATAAAATCATGAGAGGCAGATGTCATCCTAGTAATTAACCCTAAGGAGTTTGGAATAAATTATTGAAATAATTAAGGAGTAATTAACATAATTACATCCCTAATAAAACTTAAATTAAGAAAATATCATTGTTCAAAATCAATTAAAATTAATTTTATATTATTCCCCTTTGAATTATCTTTCAAATAAAGTTGAGTTTGTATTTTTTGGATTTTTCAACATTTAGTTATGAATATTTGAAGTTTCTATAATTAAGAGGTCATTAAATCTTTAATTATATAGCTAATTTCGTCGGTGCCACGTGGACCACTAATAGGGTGGACACTTTCCACGTGGTCCAATGGGATTGGTTATTTAAGTTGTCCAATGCGTACCGATTGTGGCACTTTCCCTTGGACCGTCGATTAAAATCAAAGGTGATTAAACCCGCGTTCTCTAAAGGTTAATCGTAGATCTAACATATTAATCAGGATCGTCCATTCAAAATATGCGGGATGGACGGTCCATGATTCATCCTGCCTCTGGGAGGTGGCGTCGTCCCCTTGGGGCTTGATCCAGCTCACGTGAGCTTGGATTGAGCAAAGATCAAACCCACACCATCAAGAAGAAAGAAGGAGAAGATCCAATGGTCAATTTAACGTGAGATTTTACTTTCCTTCACAAAAGACCAAAGAAAATCGAGCCTAAGCTCAGTTTAGATTCATACCTCGTTGGAGGCTATCACCGATGCTCCCAACCATCGAGCTAGCTTTTTAGTGGAGGCAAGCCTGTTGAAGGTTTGAAGGGGTTGAGATCAAGTGGATCCTTCTATTGGCCAAGATGAGCTTCAAATGCTTGCATCATTGGTCTAGACCTCTCTTCCCTTGGCTTGAACACTTAGGAAACACCTTGGGTAAGCTCGATTTGGTCCTCTGATGGTGCTTTCAAGACAAATTGGAGTTTGGTGGTGAATTGAGCGAAGTGGAATTTCCAATGAGCTCCACTATTTCAGCTTTGGAAACTTTGGGAGAGCTTGGCAATGCTTCCTCTGAGTTCCTATCACTCAATTGAATGCAAGAGATCTAAAATGAAGTGGAATTAGGGGGAGTATATCTCCCTTTACAAGGATCAGACAACCAAGCTTGTCTCTTTCATTTTGATCAAATTGATCACAATGAGTGGGTTGGTTAGGCCATTTTAAGCTCCACATGGTTTAGTTTTTTAGAGGAGTGGAGTGGTGAAGTTTCCATGTGCTCATTTGAGTGGAGGAGTGACTCCATGTGGAGAATTAGGTGGCTGATTTTAGCCTTGGGTTGGGTTTGACCCATTGGGTCATATGCACCACACTCATTAATGTCCACTTAGTCCACTAAGAGGGTGCCAAGTGGGCATGAAAAGGATTTGACCAAATTCCAAGTGGAATTGGCCATACGTGCTTAAATTGAAATCAAAGCTAAATGACCATTTAAAATATTTTCAATGAATTTGGTGTTAATTTGATATCATTTCGCTCATGTTGACCCATTTAGGTCAAAATGGCTCAACTTGGGTCAAGTTGACCAATTGGTCAAATTGGATCAAACCAAGGTTGGGTCAAGTTCATATGACCATTTGAAAAGTGTTGGCATCATTGGTTTGGGTCAATTTGGTTTATATTTTATTTTTTTTCATTTGATTTCATTTAGGTCAAATGGGTCAAGTTGACCAATTTGACCCATTTGACCCAGTTGGGTTCGGTCATGAGTTGGTTTAGGTTTGATTGGTCATTTAAAATATTTTGCAAGCTTTGGTTTCAATCAATTTGGTATGGTTAAGTTTCAAGTCAATTTGACCTTTTAGGTCAAGTTGGGTTCATGATCAATTGGGCTAGGTTGGGTCTAGTTCTCCAATTAAGGCTTTGGTCAAGTTCAATAATTGGTTTAGAATGAATTTGACCCATTGGTTGTAATCAATTTGGCTTAGATCAATATTTGACATATTTTGACTTTTTAGGTCATGTTGGGTCAATTTGGGTTAAGTGGCCAATTGGGCTTGGTTAAGCTCAAATGATGACTTGGTCATTTTCAAGCATTGATCATGAATTGGTTTTGGTCAATGGTTTCAATCAATTTTGGCATATGGTGGATTTTTTCTAGTTTGGGTTTCATTTTGGCTAAGTATTGACTTGGTTTGACCTAATTTGAGTAATTGATCATCTCATGATGATTGTTGCTCACAATGTGAGGCTTAGGCGGGCTTAGTTCAATCCAATTTAGGTAGGATTAAAATTTGGTTCAAAAGGGAGTTTTAGGTCACTTTGGGTCAAGTGAGCCTAAGTGGGTCAATTGACTTGATCAAGGCTTGATTCAAGTTTGGTTGAACTCACATATGGACTTATCATTGAATTATAAATCTGTTTGCAAGTGATTTGGAGTCAAATGGGTTTTGATTCATTTAACAATTTTCAAGTTCAAAGGATGAACAAGGGCTTGAGTTGGGTTTGAGTTTTTAATTTAGTTTTGGCTATTAGAATTTATATTTTGTTTTTATTTGTGAATATAAATAAGAATATAAATGGGTTATGAGAAACTTTCTTGAATTTGAATTGATTTCAATTTGATTTGAAGGAGTTCAAGGGTTTATGTTAAAGAGTTTAGGTTGGAATTAGGTAAGATTTGGATTTGATTTTTTGAATTTAGTTTTGAATTTATATTTCATTTATATTTTATGAATATAAATAGGTTGTGACAAAATCTTTTGACTTTGAGTTGATTTGGATTTGATTTGGTCTAAGTTCATAAGATGAAATCAAAAGTGACTTAGGAAAGCTTTTTGGAATTCAATCATGGGTTTCAATTATTGATTGATTCATGATTTGAGAAAATCCACGGAATTGATTTAAGGTTTGTTTTGGAATTGAAGTTGATTTGAGTTTGAGGTTGATTTGGATTTGGATTTGATTATGATTTGAGGTTTGACTTGAAAGAAAAGTAAGGATTTGGTTCAAGCTATAGGGTAGGAAAGTTTTCCTAACACCCCAAGGCAAAACCTATTCATATAGCTAACTCTTCTAGGTCTCTCGGATTAGGTTAAGTGTTCACCTAATCACTGTCTTAAGACTAAGGAACTCTTAGTGTATAAGAGGAGTCATGTGTCTAAGATGGAGGGATGAGAGCTCATTCTAAAATGAGGCCAAGTGCATATGACTTAATTCTAGGTATTACAACACATGCAACATATTTATTTTAGCGCACTTTAAATGAAGGATGTTATTTACCTCATTTTTAGAATGATCCCTCAACCCCTCCATCTTAGGCATAGGACTTCTCTTAAACTTTAAGGGTTCCTTAGTCTTAAGACACATCTAGTGATTAGGTGGACACTCTCACCTAGCCCTAAGACTTAGAAGAGTTAGCCATGGAAAAGGTCATGCCTTGGGGTGTTAGGAAAATCTCCTACCCTTTAGCTTAAACCATTCTCACTTTCCTTCTTTCAAGTCAAACTCCAAATCAATTCAATTTGATTTTCTCTAAACTCAATTCAATTCCATGACTCAATTCCATGATTGAAACCCATGATTGAAATCTATGATTGAAACTCATGATCAAAATTATAAAAAATTCCCAAGTTCAAATTTCCTATGTCCTTAATCCTTTCTTAAGGACTTAGCCAAAATCATGATTCAAACTTATTCAAAGCTTTGAGATTTTCTCATAATACATTTATATTCTCATTTATATTGTCATTTATAAATGAAATATAAATTCATCCCCATCAAATCAATTTTAAAATTCCAAATCAATTCATGAACATTTTCTTAAGCCCCTTTAATTTTCCATTAAAGGACTTAGCCAAAATCAACTCTAAACCTTGACCAAATCACTTCAATTCCTTGGAATTTTCACAAAAATTATTTATATCCTCATTTATATGCTCATATATAAATAAAATATAAATATAAATCAATCCAATCAAAGGCAAAAAATTAAATTCCAAATTTAAAATGCTTGAAATTCCCTTGAATCCCTTAATTTTCCATCAATGGATTTAACCTAAACTTTGATCAAACCATTTCAAACTCATGGGATTTTCTCAAAATCAATTTATATTCTCATTTATGTTCTCATATATAAATAAAATATAAATATAAATCAATCAAATCCAATCAAAAAATTAAATTTTAAATTAAAAATTCTCTTAAATCCTTTAAATTCTCTTTAATGGATTTATCCCAAATCATGATTAAACTCCTTCAAATTCCTAAAATTTTCTCTTGATCAATTTATATTCTCATTTATATTCACATATATAAATGAAATATAAATTTCAATCAAAACCAATTCCAAAAAAATCAAAATCAATTCAAAATTAAATCTAAGCCTTTCAAGCCAAAATCTTGAACTTAGCTAAATCACTCTGAAATCAAGCCAACCTCTTGATTTTCTCTCAAGGTTCAATCAATTATACAATCATGAGCTGATATATAAATCCAAATCTCAATCATTCAATCAAAACTCAAATAAAAAATCAAACCCAAGTCCCCTTCATATTCTTCCTTTGAATATGAAATTTTCAAATGGATCAAAATCCATTTGACTTCAAACCACTTGTAAATGGATTTATATTTCAATCATGAGTCCATATACAAGATCAATCAACTTGAAATCAAGCTTTGACTAAGACATTTAACCCACTTAGGCTCACTTGACCTAAAGTACCCTTATGAGCCAACTTTTGATCCTAACCAAATTGGATTCTCTTCATAATCATCATGGAATGATCAATCAATCAAATTGGGTCAAACCAAGTCACACCTAAGGCTTGACCAAGTCAACACTTACCTAAAATGAAATCTAACATAGTCAAATTCCACCATAAACCAAATTGACTGAAACCCTTGATCTAAGTTCCCTTATAACCTATGATTGAACTTGACTAAGCCAAAATTTAAGCCTAACCAATTACCCCATTGGAGTTGACCCAATTTGACTTAAAGGACCAAAATGGGTTAAAACATGATCTAAGCCAAATTGATTGAAACCAATGGTTCAAGACCATCCCAAATCACTTGTGGAACTTGGCCAAAGCCTCAATTAGCCAACTAGACCCAACCTAGCTCAATTGACCTTGGACCCAACATGACTTAAAGGGGTCATGTTAAGCCAAAATCAAACTTTACCCAAATTGAGTGAAAAAAAAGATACCAATCCACTCCATATGACTAACCTAACCTAATCCTACCCTTGACTTACCTAAATAGGTCAAATGGGTCAAATAGGTCAACTTGACCCATTTGACCTAAATGAGTCATATGAGCCAAAATCAAATATATACCAAATTGAACCAAATCGAAGGCACCAAATCATTTCAAATGGACATATGAACTTGACCCATCCCTTGGTTTGACCCAATTTGATCAATTGGTCAACTTGACCCAAGTTGACCCATTTTGACCTAAATGGGTCAACATGAGCCAAACCCTATCAATGGATTTGAAATCTAATGAAACTTGGCCAAACCTATTTTCCCAACATACTAAACATACCCAAGGTGAAAAAATAGCAAAATAACCAGGATTTGTGAGTTGACCAAACCATTTAGGTAAGTTTAGAAAGCTTTAAAAGAATCTCTTGATCTTCATTGAATCCAAGGGAATTCCTTATAAGCTTGAATTATGTCAAAGCAAAAAAAAAAAAAATGAAATACATGTCCAAACAAAAAGAAAAAGAAATTCCATTTGAGCAGTTGACATTGGTTCTTCTTGTCTAAAGAACTACTCACATGCAAGCTCAAGGAGGTAGAATTCTCGGTTAGTATCCTATGATGTCTTGCCTTGATTGAAATAGACATCTAGCATGGTTTATTATAACTTTGAGATAACAAGAATATAAAAGAAAAATGATAAACTTCTATGCTCATGGCATAGTAAAGTATGGGTCCAAAATATACCCAAGTCTTCCTTCAAAATTAAATTCCAACTCTTTGAAACCTCCTTCACTAAAGCTTGTGTAAGGGTATTAGTGAATCAAGAAATGGAAGAAAGCCTTCCATCACCCTTTCATCAAGTTAGACTAATCAAGTAAGGATTGAGTCCATGAGACTCTTGCTTATTAGTCAAAACTTTTGGGGATTAGAAATAAGTCACTTTGACCCCCTTTTTCCTCATCCATCTCACTTATAGGTTAGGAGCAAGCCCTTTGTAGCACCTTTCCTATACATGACTTGATATGGGAGCAAGCCCTCTATGGCTCCTTTCTCATGTCCTTTTGGGTTTGGAGTAAGCCTTCATACACCATTCCCATAAAAAAAACTATCTTTGTAGGTTTGGAGCAAGCCCTTCATGGCACCATTCCTACTTTTGGGTACACAATTGGAATAATCCATCAAGACCCTTTTCATGTAATACAGGCAAGTTAGATTGGATTAAGTCTTTATGACCCCTTTCTAATTGCCATAAAGCTATAAGTCCCAGTCGGCATTCTTTCTAATCACCTAGGAGTAAGTCCCCAGTCGGCATCATACCTTTGTGTACATGATTAGATCAATCCATCAAGGCCCCTTTCATGCTACATAGGTGAGTTAGATTGGATTAAGTCTTTATGACCACTTTATAATAGCTAAAATAATATAAGTCACTAGTCAGCATTCTTTCTAATCATCTTGGAGTAAGTCCCCAGTTGACATCCTACCTTTATGTACATGATTGGATCAAGCCATCAACACCCCTTTCATGCTACATAGGCGAGTTAGATTGGATTAAGTCTTTATGACCCCTTTTTAATAGCCAAAAAGATATAAGTCCTCAATCGGCATTCTTTCTAATCACCTAGGAGTAAGTCCCCAATCGGCGTCCTACCTTTGTGTACATGATTGGATCAAACCATCAAGGCCCCTTTCATACTGACGAAGTTAGATTAGATTAAGTATTTATGACCCCTTTCTAATAGGAAATATTTAAGTCCCAGAGACATTCTTTTAATCATCTAAAAGCAAGTCCCTAGTTGACATCCTACTTTTGTGTACATGATTGGATCAAGCCATCGAGGCCCCTTTCATGCTACATAGGTGAGTTGGATTGGATTAAGTCTTTATGACCCCTTTCTAATAGCCAGAAAGATATAAATCCCCAGTTGACATTCTTTCTAATCATCTAGGAGTAAGTCCCTAGTCGGCATCCTACCTTTGTGTACATGATTGGATCAAGACATCAATGCCCCTTTCATGTTACACATGCAAGTTAGATTGGATCAAGTCTTTATGACCCCTTTCTAATAGTTAGAAAGATATAAGTCCCTAGCATCCTGTACATTATTGATCAAGCCATCAAGGCCCCTTTCATGTTACAGGATTAGATTGGATTAAGTCTTTATGACCCTTTCTAATAGCCAAAAAGATATAAGTCCCCAGTCGACATTCTTTCTAATCATCTAGGAGTAAGTCCCCAGTTGACATCCTACTTTTGTGAGGATTGGATCATGTCTTTAAAGACCCCTTTCCTCTTTTCAACTAATTAGGATGGATCATGCCCTTAATGACCCCATCTTATTAGCTAATCACATTGGAGTAAGCCCTCAGTTGGCATCCTATTCAGAGGATTGGACCATGTCTTTAAGGATCCCTCTCTTCTTTTTAGCTAATCAGAATGGATCATGCCTTAATGGCCCCATCTTATTAGCTAATCACATTTGAGTAAGTCCCCAGTTAGCATATTTTGAGGATTGAATCATGTCTTTAACCCTCTCCTCTTTTACCATCGATGGATCATCACCCCATTTTATCTTATTAAGAAAGAAGTAAGTCCCTAGTGATTCTTTCTAATCACATAAAGAGTAAGTCCTTAGTTGGCTTCCTATTCAAATAACTAAGAAATGGAATCAATCCATTGATGGCTCCATTTTGGACTACTATGTCCTAAGCATTAAGAAAATCCTATTTGAGAATAGGATCTTCTAATTGACAAATTAATCTCATCCAAATGAGGTCAATAGGAACGATGAGATTGGTTATTTAAGTTGCCACATACGCACACTGACTCAGCAGCGACAGACGTGCTTTCTCTGTGGGCCATTCGATCTAAGATCGGATGGCCTAGATTAAACCAACAATTAAGGCTAAGAATTACAGTGGATCTAGCGTGATTTGATCACGACCGTTTGTTCCAATCGCGTCAAACAGACAACGCATGATCCTTCCCTTTTGCGAGTGATAAAAAATAAACATCGTTCATATTTCCTTGTTCAATCCGAGCTCACTTGAGCTTGGATTTGGATCAAAATGATCCCACACCTTCGGAGGGGGGATGCATATTCAACAAAAAAATTACATGGGATGAAAATTCCCTTTGAAAAAGACCAACTAAAAATTGAATGTAGCTACAATTTTGAATAATTACCTCACCTGAGGCTATCATCGACACTTCCAATGACAGAGGTAGCTTCTTCTAGTAGAGATGAAGCCTGAAGAAATCTTGATTTGAAGTGGGTTTTCACCAAGCTTCTCTTCAATGGTGATCGGTCTTGATCAAAGTTGCACTTCGTGGCTTGGAAGCTTGGGAAATGATTTGATTGAGCTCAATGAGGTGTGGTGAGTGGGTAAAGGGAATTTGGGTTTGGTTGAGGAGGGAGTATGTGAATGGGGATGCCTTATTTTGGCTTTGCACACAAAGGAGAAATGCTAATTGATGGAGCTCGGGGAGGCCTTGGAAAAGCTCTGTGAGGATTCAAAATTGCTCTAGGTGTCTCACAAGCTTTGTCATGTGTTTTGTTGAATTGAGGGTGTATACCCCTCAATTGAGTGTGATGGATAGATGGGATTGGTCATCCATTTTCAACTGCACCTCCCTCACGACTGAGTGTCCTTCAACTCATGGCACCATGGTTGGGGAGTGTGTAAGAGGCTCAAGGCCTAATTTGGGGTTGGGGTTGCCATTTTTCCCAAGCACAAGTGGGTTCTGCCATGGCGGTGAGCTGCTTGGTTGGTTCCTTTGGTCCATGGTTGAGTGGCTTAGGTTAGGCTAGGGATGCTAGGAGGCTCTCTTTGAGGAGTTTGAGGGGATGCTGGGGAGACAAGTGGACTTTTCCATTTTAGGAAAAGAATCCAAGGTAAAAGAGCTTGGCACCTTAGCTTATCCCCTTGGGTGGGGTCCAAAGCTTTGAACTAATTTGGGAATGGGTTAGGTTTGGTTTGGGTCTAGCCATTTCCTAAGGTCCCATGGCTTGGTTTGAATTGATTTGGCTTAACTTGGTCAAATGGGTTCATTTGGATTAGGTTGGGTTGACCAATTGGTCAAATTGGGTGAAACTAAGGCTTGGGTTAGGTCTAAATCATGATTTGGAATGTTTCAGTTTGATTAATTTGATATGGTTTGGCTTAGGTTTGAATTTGACTCATTTGGATTCAAAGGGTCAAATTGGTCAAGTTGATCGATTTGACCAAATTAGGTTGGGTTAGGTGTTGATTTAAGTTAAATTGGTTTGATTGAAAATGATTGTAGGCTTTGATTTTGGTTTAATTTAGAATTAATTAGAATTTTGGTCAATGTGACATTTTAGGTCAATTTGGGCTAGGTTGGGTCAAGTTGACCAATTAGTTAATTTGGGCTCAATCATGGCTTTCAAGTTCAACAAGTGATTTGGAATGAACTTGAGCCATTGGTTGTAATCAATTTTGAATCAAGATTTGACCCATTTTTTTAAGCCAATTTGGGTCAACTTAGGTAAAGTGACCAATTTGGCTTGGTTTGGCTCAATTAATGACTTGGTCATGTTCAATCATTGACCATGAATGGGTTCAAATCAATGGTTTTAATCAATTTTGCATATGGTGGATTTTGGCTAGTTTGGGTTTCATTTGGGCTAAGTGTTGACTTGGTCAAAGGTTAGGTTTGACTTGGTTTGACCCAATTCAATATGGTTGATCACCCCATGATGATTGTTGATCATGATTGAGGTTTAGATTGGCTTCATTCAATCTAATTTGGGTTGAATTAGAACTTGGCTCGAAAAGGACCTTTAGGTCACTTTGGGTCAAGTGAGCCTAAATGGGTCAATTGGCTTGATGAAGGCTTTATTTAAGTTTAATTGAATTTACATATGGACTTAGGATTGAAATATAAATCCAATTACAACTAGTTTGGAGCCAAGTGGGTTTTGATTCATATGATAATTTCAAGTCATAAGGGTCAATTTAGGTTTGATTTGGGTTGACTTGGATTTGGTTTGATAATTGTGGTTTATGTTTATATCTGGATCAAGGATTGTATGAATAATTGAATCATGAAGAAATCCATGAATTTTGAGTTATTTTGGGTTTCATTTAGCCAAATTCAAAAAATTTGCTAAAAGGGGTAAAATTGGGAATTTGGTTTGATTTGAGTTTGGTTTTGGTCATTTGAATTTATATTTCATTTATATTTGTGAATATTATTAAAGATATAAATGGGTCATGAGAAAATCACTTGAGTTTGGAGTGATTTGAAAGAAAATTTGATTAAGCTTAGGGATGTAGGTTGGGGTAATTTGGGTTTTGATTTGGTTTGATTTATTTTTTGGTCATTGAGGGTGGGTTTCATTTATATTTATGAATATAAATGAAGGAATGATTGATTCATAAGAAATCAACCAAGTTTGAGTTGATTTGAAGGAATTTTGGCTAAGCACATGAAGGTGGTTCATATGGTTTAGAAGAGAGTTTTAAATATTTGGAATTTGGAGTTGATCATAGATTTCAATCATTTGGAATCTCAGTTGACTTGTGATTTGGAATTTGATTTGAGATTGGATTTGATAATTGATAAAATCAATTGGGTTGGGTTGATTTGGATTTAGTTTAGGCTAAGTCCATAAGATAAATTCAAAAGGTCTTAGGAAGGGATTTGGAGTTCAAATTTTGGTGATGGATTTCAATCATTAGATATTGGATTTGATTTTAGAAATAGAATTTGAATTTGACTTTGGTTTTGAAAGAAGGAAGAAAGGATCGGGTTTAGGCTATAGGGTAGGCAAGTCCTCTTAAATCCCCGGCATAACCTATTCCAATGGCTAACTCTTCTAAGTCTCTAGGGTTGGGTTAAGTGTTCACCTAACACTAGAAGTGTCTTAAGACTAGAAACTCTTAGTGTCTATAAGAGTCCTAGACCTATGATGAGGAAGTTGAAAGCTCACTCCAAAGTGAGGTCAACAAAAAGGCGAATAGGTGTGGTGCGGGACAAGGTTTGGCATATTGGTGTTGTCGAGATGATCAACAATGTTGAAGGATCAAGCACTAACGAATGACTACTCTAAATAAGGTGTAGAAGGAATCATGATCTTGGTAACAACTCCACTCATGCCAAAGGCATAAGGGAGGAAGAAGGGATCCACCAATCAATCATGTGTACCTTCCACTTGAAATAGGTTTAAGTTATCCACTAGGGATAGAGTTTGATGAGATTTCTTTTAAGAGTGCACTGGGGAATGCAAGCTTGATTTGGGTTTAATTGACTCCATGGAAGTCGAATGATTGATGTCTCATTGGGAGAAATTGATTTGATTTGTTGATTTATGATTTGGTGCTCCACTAGAGAGAGATGATTTGATTTTGAGGGCACATCTCCGGAGATGTGAGCTCAGATCATGGGATAAGATTGGTTTGATTTGGACTCCAGAGAGGGAGGATGATAGATTTGATGAGATGGAGCAGGTGACTCATTGGTGCTATCAACTACTGGGGAAATCTTGACATAGTAGGCAGTGGACTATGTCAACTCAAAGTAGTTAGGCAATTCAATGAGAGTTTTGGTGTGCGATATGGGATGCACACAGGAAAGACCTGGGCCTTGTTGGTTTGAGGTAGAGAAAGCTTATATCAACCTAGTCCATCTGGACTTACTTGACTAAGGAGAATCACATCACTGAACAAATTCTTCAACCAGGGGTGGTATTAGGAAAAGGGACTAATCTAGGTAACTTGATCCAATAGGGGTGCCAGGAGGTGTAGCAAGCATTATCCAAAACTTCGGTAAAGAAAGCATAGACCAACTCAAGGAGAAAGCATGGGACTCTCATCTTGAGAGTGGTGTATCCATAGTCAGTCAACATGGCGATAACCAACCAACTAATGTGCCAATTGGTTTGCATAATTAGTTTAGAAAGAAGGTGAGTAGGCTTATGTCTCTAAAGTGGCCATTCTTGAGAGATAGTCCATCTTCATCTCTGAGGGCTATCCACTAGGGTGACTACTAAGTGGAGAGTCCTATGTAAGGATAAAACCCAAGCTTGAAGTAGTCAAGAGGAAAGAAGCCTCTAGGGGACTTACCCTAAGCCTCAAAATATACTAAACTTGGTTAGTGCATGATGGAGTTCAGAAAGCATTTAAGCCTACATTCTCTTAAACAAAGTTAACTAGGTAGCTTACCGGTGGTGGATACCAAACTAACATGACACTCATTTATTTGTAGTGGTCAAGTTAGAAATAAAAGCAGGACTCACACTTGAGAGAGTGCACTGAGTTACATCTTATAGGCAGTATGTATCTAACTAAGCTTGTGAGTGCCATGGGGGCTTGCTCATCAAAGTAGCTCAAGATGGATTTGTGTTTGTTTATATGAAAGAAGGAATAGGATGCCGCTTGGGTTCTCTCACACCAATCCTAAACATGTAAGAATGTTACTCCCTAGAAAGGATCTTCTTGGGTTCTCTTACACCTAACTTGGGTACTAGTATAAATAGGATGCTCTTGGGTTTACACTAACCTAGTAGCTGGAGGATCATCTATGGTTTGTGTTTGTGTTATGAAGGGATAGGATGCCTCTTGGGTTCTCTTACACCTACATTTACCATGTTACTTAAGCAAAGATGTTTCTAACATATAAGAGATGGGACTTGATGTGAAAAGAAGTTTTATTGATGATTATTTTCAAACAATATTTATGGATAATATTTTTTTAGGTAGAGTGCATTGATTGGAAGCATAAGGCGCTCTCCCTTACAATTTATGAGTTGATTAGATCTCTTTGGTATGCTTTCTCTATGACAAAGGGCCTTCCCAAGTGGGTTGAACATACCTCCCATCTTTTGATGGAAACAATTAGTCTCCATGACTAAAACAAGCTCTCACTTGGAAAGCTCATGAACCAACTTGTTGTGAGCTTGAATCATTTTAGCCTTGTACAACTCAAGATTACGGCATGCTAAGGTGTTGTTGACCTTACTTTTGAAGTGAGATTTCAAATCTCCATTACATAGGACTCCTTTAAACACTAGAGTTCCTTAGTCTTGACACTTAGTGATTAGTTGAACACTTAATCAGAGATTTAGAAGAGTTATCCATAGGAATATTATGCCTTGGGGTATTAGGAAGATTTACCTACCATATAGCTTGAACAATCCTTACCTCTCTCCTTCAAATAAATCCAAATCAAATCTTGAATCAATTACTCAATTGAATTGCTCAAATCATAAATCAATTCTAAAATCCAAATCATGAATCAATTCCAAATCAAATGATTGAAATATGATTGAATTCAAATCCCAAAATATTTTCAAAGTCCTTTGATTTCACCAGGACTTAGCTCCAAATCCAAATCACTCCAAACTCAAAGATTTTCTCTTGTATATTCTCATTTATATTCTAAATCTATTTATTTCTTCCTTCAAATATTCTCAAATCTTTCCAAATCAATAATCTTTCTCATATCAATTTCATACATCACTTCAAATCAAACTCAAATTAATCCATATTCACCCTTTTGACTTGAAATTTCAAATAACCAATCCATTCTCAAATCACTTAATTATTTATATTTTCATCATATCCATATATTCACAAAACTTAAATCAAACCTTTCAAACCAATTAACCCTTTGATACACCCAAATACCAAAATTTTGAGTCAAATTCAATCAACCCAAATTAGATTAACTAACCAATAACCACATTTGAGCAACAATCATCTAAATGATCATTCTCAAATTTCACTAAGTCAAACCTTTTTGACCAAGAATTGACACTTAAATGAAACCAACAAACCCAAAATTCATTATAAGATAAATTGGTGAAACCATTCATCTAAACCAATCCATAATCAATGATTAAACATGATCAAGCCATCATTAGCTAAACTAAATTGGCCACTTGACCTAATTTGACTCAAATTGATCTAAAAGTCAAAATGGTTAAAATCTTGATATAAGCCAAATTGATTGCAACCAATGGTCAAATTCATTTCCAAATCATGTTGAACTTGACCAAAGCTTTTATTAACCAATTAGACCCAACCTAGCCCAATTGACCATAAATGACTTGATCAAAAGGTCAAATCAACTTGAAATCCAAATCAAAATTGATTAAAACCAAAGCTTGCAATACATTTGAAAATGATCAACCAAAACCTAAACCAACCAATGACCTAATGGGTCAAATTGTCAACTTGACCCATTTGACCTAAATGATCTTGAACTAAATCAAACCAAATTAAACCAAATGATGACCCATAGGTTAAATGATTATTTGAACAACTTGATTTTTGATTTGACCAATTGGTCAATCAACTTAATTTGGCCAAACTTGACCTAAATGGATCAAATTAAACCAAATCAAATCAAATGAACTCCAAATCACTTGAAATACTCATTTTTGAATCATTTCAAATCTGTTCAAATCAAAATCATGGACAAATGACCACTTTACCCTAAGGTCAAAGGGTATCTTATGATCAATTCACTTGAATTTGGTCATTTCTCTCTCAAGCCACTTGGCATTTTCCATTGGTCCACATGGGCACCAGGTGGAGAACATAACCCATGAGCTTGGGTGACCCTGACCAAGGCCAAAGCTGACCTCAATGGAATTGAACACTTGGAATTCAAATGCACTCACAGCACATGGGAACCCACTCTCCTTCCCTCCACTACTCAAAATGACCCATGTGGGGTGATTGATAGATCAAACCATGCTCCCAATCCTTGCCATTGATAAAAATGGCAAAATAGCTCATCACCATCCATCAGGAGGGGAGATATACTCCCCTTATTCTCACTCAAATGACAAGCACTCAATTCCATAGAGCTAAGGAGATTGATCAGCCTCCCCAATTTCCAAGCCATTCCCGCTCCATTGATTTCCCATTCTTGGTTTCACTCAAAGCCAAAATAGGGAGATCAATCCCAAGCTCAACTCTTCTAATTCTCCATCAAAACTAAATTAACCTTGCTCACATCAGTGGACTTGAGCTCAACCAAGTCATTTCCCAAGTCTCCAAGTCAGGGAAGCATCACTTGATCAATGTCAATATCCATTGAAGGGAGCTTGGTCAGCAGACCATCCACTTCAAATTAAGACCTAATTTCTTCAATAGGGCTTTCTCTACTAGACAAGGTACCTCCTCCATTAGAAGCAGGTGATAGCCTCGAGGTAATTGCTTGAAACCATAGGCTTAGGAAAATTTGCTTGGTCCTTTTTGAAAAAAAGTGTCACCCCATTGGATCTTGACCGTTGGATGTGCATCCCCCCCCGAAGGTGTGGGATCATTTTGATACCTATCTGAGCTCGAGGGAGCTCAAATTGAATGAGGAGAGATGAATGGTGTTCATCTCTTGTCACTCACGAAGGAGAAAGAACACACGTTGTGCATTCTATGTGATTAGAACAGATGGCTGTGATTAGATCATGCTAGATCCCCTTTGATTTAAGCGCTGGGATTAATCTTGGCCGTCGATCTTAGAAACGTCCGCCGGTGACTTAGTAGGCGATGTGATAACTTAAAATAACATATCTCATCGTGCCACATGGAAAGCACGCCGCGTTAGCCACCATGTAGCTCTGGGATTAGGGAGTTAATCAGGCTTAATTAATTAGATTTTAATTTTGAAACTTCCAAAATTCATAACTAAATATAGAAAAATTAAAAAAATATAAACTCAAGTTCATTTTAAAGATAATTAGATAAGAATAATAGAAAATTAAAATTAGTGATTTTAACTCATTTTGAGTTTTATTAGAAATATAATTAAGCTAATTACTCTCTAATTAATCAGGCAATTAACTCAAACTTTAGAGATTGGTGGAGGGATGACCTCACCTCCCATTATTTTCTTGGAATTTATTGCTTGATTAATTAGGGAAATTACTTGTTTATCCCTAATCACTAATTAATTAAATGATTAATTAACATGTTAAAAAGTGATAAATTCATTAGTTAAACTTGCTAACCATCATTAAACGTGAATGGATTTAGGGAATGAGATTAGGACTTCTGTCCAATCTTTTCCCCTAAGTCTATTTCATTTGGATAAACACTAAGTTATAATTATTTAATGGCCTAATCACTTAATTAATTAATTCAATTAATCAAACTCAAAACCAAATCATTCCGAACTTAATCATTCAATTCTTGGGTAGATCCTTGGGTGTTCAATAACCTAAAGTTTTCCAAAGGAATTATAATCAAACTACATGTGTAGGAGGGTTATAAAAGTACTTAATTAAACCCTTTAGCTTAATTAACTAATAATTTGTCCAATTGCATTAGGCCCATTTATTTCTTATGTGCATTGTTGATTTAATTTCCATGTGGTTGCATATCATATGTTGGCTCATAATTACTTGGATAATTATGCTAAAATTAAGGTAAGGCATAATTAATGGATTTAATTCATACCTTAACTAATCAAAATATAAAATCAACTTTATTGTTCCAAATTAAACTAAACCAATTCATACTTTGGGGAATGGGTTAGGATTAGCAAACCTCTCTCACATTTCCTAAGTCAAATCAAATTCAAAAATAAAAATGTCCTTAAAGAATTTTGATTCATTTTAAATGATCTTATTTTTTTAGGATTGTCCAAGGAATTAATTAGGTGAATGAAGTCATGCCTATATTCCTTTATTTCTTTCCAATCATGCTAAATATTGCTTGCCATATGAAATCATGCATTCATTTCTTTTAAAATTAATTAAAGGAAATATTTCTTTTATGTCAAATTGCATGTGTTGGCTAAAATTAAGAATATGAGTGGCTATTATCATTATTAAATCAGAATTACTTTCCAAAACTTATAAGTCAAAATTATAAATGAAGTGATGCTAGTTATGAATATTCATAAGCTTGCATGTGATGATAGCGTAAGATGTATATGAAGTTCTCTTTCCTTCTCTTAGTATGGATTTACATAGGATTTGCAAGTGTATAATTCATTTGGAAAGAGTACAACACTTGCCTAAATCTTTTCCTATGCATCTCTATGTTAATACTTAGAAAGGACCTTCATGTTACACATGTAAATCTTACAATAAAATCAAACATAAATATCTTACATGATTCTTCATCCATTTGATTCTTTTGTACATCTACATGTATTTAAGAAAAGTGGTATATCGATCGGACATCCAGGCTACGAGCTTTAAGTAGCCCCAAGTAGTGTACCTTACCCCTAGTGTAAAAAATATTGGCAATACTCACTTATAACTTTTATACATGTGGATGTGCATTTAGCTAGTGGATAAAAGAGTCCCTCTTTTTACGCATAATAAAGGCATGCATTCATGGAATATCCAAAATTTCAAACCATATCTCTTTGCATCCATCATCAAGGTGTGCTAAGATTTGCATTACATGTATAGCTATGCTTAGGACTATTCATATGCATGGTATACATGGTGGAAGGAAATGAATGGGTGTGTGTTATGTGAAAGTAATTCACCCTAACTAATCCTAAGAGGTCTTTCTTATTGGATAGGGCCATTTAGAAAGAATCTAAACTTATGATCAATTAAAATACATAATAAATCATTCACTAAAGGAAATCCATTAATGAATCTACCTTAGAAATGCTTTAAGGTAGGGATGAAAGAGTTCTCCTCTTTTCTTCTCTTTATAACATTTAGTCACTAAGTGTAGGTTCATTCAAACCAAATCAAATCATCAACTAAAATTGACAAATCAACTAAAATCACTTAAATTAAAACCACCCTCTAAGTTAAACCTCTCACACTTAGAAAATTCTAATCTTAAAGCCTACCTAAAACATGACACAAGTCTTAAATGGCACACACATTAGGCTAAGTCACCATTTCTAGCTCAATATTAGGGCAATGCATGATTTGATGCCTGATTTTATATATGATGTAATACTTTTAGGCGGATGTTTGGGTGTATGTGTACGGATGATAGGACGATCTTAGCCTATTCATGTCTTTTGTAGGGGATTGTGCTTAAGGGGTATTGTAATAAAAATATAAATGCTTTTGCTATGCAGGTTACTTATACCCCTAAGCATAATCCAAATTAGGATAGGTGGGCTTGGTTACCCATATGTGGGGTGCTAAGTCCAACTTATTCAAATCTTGGGTTGTGTGGTATGTTTTGAACCTTTGTTTTGCAGTTTAGTTAGATTTACCTTTCCCATTTTGATGTAAATTTTGCAATTAAGATTTGGAATGAATGTTATGGGGATTAGGATGAACATTGGTCATAAGACCAAGTCTTATGCACCATATGATTCTTTGGATCAACCATATTCCAATCAAAAGGTAGAAAAGAAGCAAATCAAAATAAAGAATGAAGACTCATAACATGAATTTCTTTTAATTGTAAATGTTCTTTTGTAATTGGGTTGTATAAGGGTAGAGTTTACCCATTTTCCTTTTGGGTTGTCTTTGTGGAACCACCATATCAGTCTCTTATTCTTTTTATTCTAATTTTATAAATTGATTGATGTTTTTATGTTTGTGAAAATAGGATTGCATGATCTTAGTTTCTAATTGTTTGATGGTTGTTGAATGGCACGAATGTGATTAGGCTATTAGGAAAAAATAAAATTTTTGTTCAATTAATCAACTCAAAATTAAATTAAACAATGCATAACCTCACCTAAGAATAGGATATATATCAAGATAATAAAGATTTATCATCCCCTTTGGATGTTGTATGTCTCACATCATGCATAAATCATATTGCTTCACTCTTGCTAATGGAGGACTTCCACCTTTGCTAAAGAAGATGGCTTGATCTTTGAGAGCCATGGTAGAAACACACCTCCTTCTTTCTTATTTTGGCCCATAACCAATCTTCTCATGCATTAGGCATATGAAATTCCATAGCCTGTGTCAAATAACATTATCCAAAAATCAAAATAAAACTTAACAAAATTTGTATTAGATTAAGTCATCATTCATGCCATGATCTATTCTCTTAGGAGTGAATTTAAGGACTTAGTCTCCTTTCTAAAATAAACAACAAGCTATTTTGTAAAGCATAAGACTTGCCTACATGTATTTAAAAGTGTAGGAGGAATTAGTTGGCCCACCCCCAGGGAGTTGTAAGTCCAACAATTGGGTGGTTTATTCTCTTGTGGAGGTAAACCATATGCCCATTTTGCCTTAGATTTAGGTCATGCTTTGGCTCTTGCCAGCTCCCTAGATTTAGGATCAGATTACAATTTTCCTTTTGAGGAAGCATAAATCCTCACTTCTTAGGAATTTCTACAATCTTGTGTTGTGGAATTGTAAGCCCTAGATTTCTAATAAAAGTTCAACTCAAAACATCAATTCTCCTCAAATTCAAAATATAAAGCCCAACCATAGGGTAGTTTGGGATGCTCACTAGAGTATCATGAGCATCACCTATTCATCTTTCTTTGGTTTTGATAATAACTCCCTCCTTTTGATCAATCCCATTTGAATTTCTAAAAAATAACTAATTGATTGATAGTCCTATCTTTGAAATCTTTGGAGACAATGATCATTTACCTTAATCGAGTATTCTAAGAAATCTCATTTCTTAGGATGTAATTAAATATGGGGTTTTCCTCCATAGGGAACTTGAACGGTTTAAAATAAACCCTACTTTACTTTTCCATGTAAAGTGGAGGAAAGATCTGCATTCGACCCATTATCATTAGGGGTCCTTAGGTGATTAGGTCCATTTGTAGGATGGTGACTTTCTCTCGAGATAGTACATCATTCCTCAATGTCATACCGATCACTAATAGTACATCTATCTGGATCTAGTGTCCAACTCAACCACAATCCCACAAAATAAAACACCACAGATATATTTTGTGACTCTGTTGGAGATGGTTCCTCTCTCCATCTTTGGTAAATGATCATTATCTCTAAAGTATCGATATTGGATTTGTATTTCTATGAGTCCAAGATTATCCCTCTTTTTCGTTGGCACTTAGCTCATTTGAGACTTAAGCTTAGCTAGCCAACATCTTTTAGGTTTTAGGACCTCACTCTATGTAGGTCTTAAAACCCTGTTAACCCACTAATAGGTGAAAATAAAATTTAATCAAAGAGATGACTAAAGCCCTTTTTCTTACCATCTCATGGTAAGGTAAAGTTCATTCAAAAAATAAAATAATAAATAAAGAAAAATAAATCCTTTATAAAAAATATCACTTTTCAAAAAGCACTTTTCGAAAAAGTTCACATAATAAAATATTTGTACAAAATTTTTCACAAATTATATATAACTCAACCCCATCTAACAATCTTCAAGGTTATTACATGTGGGTTATTTTCAAATTCAAAATCAAAATCATTTTTCAAAAGCACATATTTGAAAATCAAAATCCTCATTCAATACACCCAAATTTATTTGAATGAAAATCTCTTTTCCAAATAAAATCATTTCATAAAATTGAAACTCCATTCAATATATCTCACATATGTTGAAATTGGAGTTTTTTCCTTTCAAAAAAAACACATATTTAAAAAATGAACATCTTCATTCAATATACCCAAATTTATTGAATGAAGATCTCTTTCAAATAAAATTATTTAATAAAATTGAAATTCCATTCAATATATCTTATATATATTAGAGTTGGTGTTTCTTTCCTTTTTCAAAAAAAGTAGAAATTTGAAAATAAGCATCTTCATTGAACATACCCAAATTTGTTGAATGGAGGTTTTATTTTTGAAATAAAATCACACCATTTGAAACTCCACTCAACACATTCCACATGTGTTAAGTTGAAATTTCTTTCTTTTCAAAAAGCAATAATCACACACAGAAATTTCATCTTTGAAAAATAAAAATTGTCTTACATTTCACATAACCAAATTTATTAAATGGAAATCTACTTTGCAGAAATCATGAGATTCAAAATACATTGGAATTCCATTTGACATACCCAATTTGTCAAATGTGAGTTTCATTTTTCAAAAAAAAAAAAGAAATAAAAAAAAGAAATTGAAAATAAATTGGATCTATTTAACACACCATGTTTGTTAAATATAAATCCTTCCTTTCAAAAATAACATAAAATCAACACAAAAAATCAAACACATTTGGGCTTTATTTAGCAGCAACACAAATTTTCTAAGATCCCATTTTCAAAATTAAAAAAAAATTAGATTTGGGCTTTATTTAGAATACACAAATTTGCTAAGTAAAGATTCCATTTCTAAATTCACATGATACACATCATGGGCAAACAAAAAAAAAAATTATTTTCAAACATCTCATATAGCATACTCAAATTTGCTAAATGAGTAAAATCCCAAAATCAAATGACCCTCTATTTAACATAAATCAGATTTGAATATGAACCAATGGAAGCATCAAAAGTCTCTCCAAAATACTTGAATCCATTCAACATACACAAATTTGTTGAATGTGGATTCTAAAACTCAAATGAACTCAAAATCTCTCCTTCAATCTATTCAAAATCTCTCCTAAATTCAATGAGCCCCACTTCACATATTCAAATTGTTGAGTGTGGGTTCAAACTCTTAAATTAAATCTAAAAATATAATAGAATACCAAAGAAGAAAATTTGATTTGAGTTTGTTTTCAAAAATTATAAATTTCAGAAGTCTCAACTTTTACTGGAGTTGTAATGCAAATGGATTATCAAAAGTATGTAATCACTTTTCCCTTTGGGATGGATTTGTCCTTGGATCAGGCCAGCCTCCACCAAATTGACTTTTCTCATCAGATACACTTTGGTCGAAGATTTGAGGGGGCTAGGATTACTTGTGAGTGGGCAACCCTCACCATGTCCAGGTGGTGGGTGGGTGAAGCTAGTCATCCATATTGAGATGCCCTCAGTTAAATTTCCCTCCGAAGAGAAGGGTAGAAGTCCCAGCGCATTCAGTTCAGTGCTGTCAGTTGTTCCCATCCATCCCTGGTGAGTACCCTCGGCTTCCTCTAAAGGGAAGGCTACCCTAAGTTGGGGATAGTCTCCCCTACCTTTGAGGTAGGGTCTAGCTCCGTCTTTGCTCCACCTAGAGACAATAGGCCAAGATCAAGTGGCATCATGTGCTTATTACTAAAGAGATGGAGACATTGTCCCATTACTGATAGAGAGTCACAAGGTATCATCTCCTTTTCTTATGCAGAACAAGTTCCATCCTCTTTCTAGTTCTGAAGGGGAAGAAGATGTCAGGAGAATTGCAGTATCACCTCCACCTGTAGTTCATTATGAGGCACCTATTAGAGATAGGAGGAGGTCATATGTTGGCCTCAGGATAGTTTTGTGCCATGTTGGCAGGGCTTATGGACGGTCAGAGTCCAAAGCCCAGTTTGATCTACAATCAGTTATTCCTTGTATTGTAGGTGAGCAGATCCGTCAGGAGAGGGCTAGAGGCACAGTATCAATTCATGTTACTAGTAGAGAGGTGAAGATATGCTAGGCGGTTAGCAACTCTACCTCATATATTTCCTTGATGGTGTCTTTACCATGCGGTCACATTGATAGTATGCTATTGATGGTACCACCCATCATGGGAGGAGAGCCTCCACACAAAGTGAGTCGGTGTTGCCTCCACCCACACTCTACTCCACATCGCCATCACGGTTTAGGTTCCATCTTCCAAATTCCACTCAAAGCCATGAGCAACATCGGGGAGAAAAGCCCCAGGTGATCCGTGATGGCCAAGGGATCCCATTTCATCTATGCCACTGACTGAGGCAAGGGTGAGCTCTCTTGCTCGACCTCTTACTTCAGTTATGGTGAAGAGGGAGTGGCAACCTCATATCATCGTAGTCATGCCATCACCACCACCACCTCAGTAGATCTTGAATATAGCAGCGAGAGAGGAGATAGTTCTATTGTTCCCATGGTAGTAGATCCTCCCAGGAGTAGTACTCCACCCATATCAAGTGATAGTCATGAGCATGTATCCTCCCAGTGAGCATAGCCCTCAGATTACTTGGTGGTAGGGGAGGTCAGATATATCTCTGTTCATGAGCATGATCCCACCACGGTGACCGAGCATTTGTGCTGCAGTTGGACGCTTGGATGATATCGTAGCATAATATCTCACCGAGAAGAGAAATCTAGGGTATGATTGGTCTGACCTCGAAGAGGAGAAGGTTAGCTTTAATCCCAATGAAGATGATTTGTTGGAAGACTCGACAGAGGTGCATATGGTTGATACTAGAGGTTCTCTCATTCGGGATCACTAGAGTTCAGAAGGTGTTGCGGTTGAACAGGATGATACAACTTATTCGACCCAACACCTCCTTCAATAACTCAAACAAAAGGATGAGCAGGTCGATAAGATGGGAAAGAGACTTGAAGATTTGCTAGCAATAGTTCTAGCACTTGAGCTGACAACATCCTACCATTGTGGAGACTAGTTGCTGAGTTGTTGCATGTCTAGATCAACCCAAGAGTTTGCCTCTAGTGAAGCGGGCACTAGTACCATGCATAGGAAGGTAGTGGATAGTACCTCCATATAAGAAAAATATATCAAACTCATGGTTGAAAAATAAGTGAAAGAAGCTGGCAGGGTGGTTCATAAGTTCCAAAAGGATAGACCCTACCTAGAGGAATTTGTTATCCAATATCTAAGGGTTTTGTGCCTCCTTCTTTCAGTTTTGATGGAAAACCCTCTCAACATAGCACACTTGGGGCCACTTTGTACTTGTGTGGCGATGCACTATTGTTTCTTTTGTCGACAATTTAGTGGGCATAGCCTTTGATTGGTATTTGAACTCCCCAATGATTCATTGAAGTCTTTTCTTTGAGTTGGAGAAACTCTTTATTAAAGTGTCGGAGCTCAACAAAGGGTAACTGTGGGGATCATCTTATAGCATAACAAAACACTGGTGAGTCCCTCATTGATTATATTCTTAGATGGCACAATTTGAGTAAATATTAACCGTAGTATTTGAACATCATGCTATTGAAATTCTATTAAAGAATATTCATGGCTGTCACCTTCATTCTTAAAGGTTTCACCATTAAGACATTTAAGAAGCTAATCAATAAGGTGGCTAGTCAATAAGGAGAGGCCAATTGTCTTTTCATGATCACCATCAAAGCCAAAACCACAAAAAAGCTTATGAAAAGAAGCCATGGGGTAGCAACATTGGATAAGAGAGAAGCCAGCCGAGATCAATATGAGAGACCTCGAGCTCCACAGCCATCATTTCCATCTTCTTTACCACTACCTCGACGATCTTATCAGTCATAGCCTCAATGACCTTCTTCCTCCTCGCCATACTCGGTATACATACCCGCCCCTAGGTAGTTATCATCCACCTAATCTTTTGGATAAATTAAACAAACCTTATTCATTTAAGAGGGAGGTAGTCAGGAAAATCTTTAAGAACCTCTTAAAGAAACCTGATTTTCAGCTACCTAAACCTAGAAAACTAGAGGAAGTGGGCATGAGTAATGATCTTAACTTTTGCCCTATCACCGCATGTTAAGCCATGTTTTGGAGGATTGCTTTACATTTAAGGATTGGCTTAGGCATAGCTATAAGGTAGGCACTATAGTTATCCCTAAGGAATATCTAGTAGAACAACCATCCAGTTCTGTTAGGGTAATCCTTGGGGATGCATGTGATCCTCTCAAAATAAAAGAAGGTTGGGATATCTCTTTATCTCAAACCTCTAAAAATATTATTTCTAAAATCAAGAAACTTTCCTTATAGGTGCCCGAGGTAGCTCGAACCTCCAACATCAAAGAAGGTTCGCAAGTTGCCAAAGACAACTTGGGAAAAGTAGGAGCTCAGTAGCAGACTTACTTTCTGGGATAGCCAAGTAAACCACCTAGTCTAGTCTTCATTCCACCAGCTACTACTTTAGCCGCACTTCAACTTCAACTTCTTCTAGTAGACATCTTGTATCAATGATGAGGGCATCAAATCCCTCACCCCACTTACTTTACTAGATTTCTACTATGTACCTCCATTTAAATCTAAAAAAATTGAAGAATAAAGCTTGTTTGAATTACATCTCACTTATGATGGGCTATCTAATTCTACTCCTTTAGAAAATTCATCAAGTCTTAATAATTATAACAACTCCGATCATCCTCTTTCTGATTCATAAATGGACTTTCCTTTTATAAATACTACGGGTTCACCTCTTGAGATAGACTTGGAATCATTTGATTTGGGTCCTATAGGAAGCTATAAGTGAGCTTGATGTAGAATCTTCCACTAAACTACCACAAGAGATCACCAAGTTAACCTCAGTGGCAATGTTCTACCTCCGGCGACACCTCAAGATAAGGGAAAATAAGTCATTGGTACCAACTAGCAAGAATTCCCTCCACAAGATGCTCCACACATGGATATGCTTGTGGAGGATCAGCCCAAAGTTGATTATAATGTCCTCGCTCACCTAAAAAGTTACCAGCTAAGTTAAGCATATATGATGCCCTTGTCTTATCCAAAGAGATGAGGGAATCATTAATCAAGGCCCTTCTTGATCTAGAAATATGCTTAACTCAGCTGACCATTATTGGAGAGGAGGCACAATATTCAAGAGAAGCCTAGGGAGTCACATTCATCGATGAAGACCTTCTTCTGGGGAAATGGAGCACAACCGTCCCCTCTACATCACAGTGGATATGTGTAGATTCAGACTTTCTAGGGTGTTGGTTGATCCAGGTGTATCAGTGAACATTATGAGCCTAAAAACCCTTATCTATTTGAGGATTGACATCTCTAAACTCTGAGGATATTGGATGATGTTAGGAGGATTCAATGAACAGAGAGCTTTAGGCTCCATAGTGTTACCTTTGGAAATAGGTGACTAGAAGACTGAAGCCAAGTTCTATATAATTGATTCAAATACATCATTCACTGCTTTGCTTGGTAGGCCTTGGATACACTAGAACAAGATGATTCCATCCTCCCTTCATTAGTGCATCAAGTTCCATAGAGATGGAATCGAATACTGTGTCAAAGGAGATGAAAAGTCATTTTTAGTTAGAGAGATCAAGATATATGAATATGCGACTACTCTCTTCCTCAAAACCAAAATGTATATTCTCATGAACTTGGTAAAAATTCTAATACAAAAGAAAAAGAAAAAGAAGAAAAAAAAAGAAAGAAAAAGAAAGATACAAGTGAGCGAAAAAGGGACACCGAGGAAGAGGTAGACCACATGTTACATTCCACCCACAGCTCATCCCACCATGATACATATGGGTAGGATGACTGACCTCCACTAGGTAGAGGTAGGTACAAAGGCAATTCCAGAGGAGGAAGACCCCCTAGTTGGCCCAACCAATGGGGCTATGTTAGTTCAGATGTACTCTGCTATTCACATAGACTTGGAATCCATGAGGATGAGTCTCATGTGATTATCACACCAATAACTCCTTGGGTCTCATTGGAGGTGACACGAGCGATAGTGGTGAAGACCAAGCCTCTAAGGAAAGCATGAATGTATAATGATTATGTAAAACCATTAGACAATAGTTAGGAACTTTAGCTCTAACCCACTTTCTTCTCAAAAGTTAAGGGTTTAGTAGTTAAGGAAGTCCCTAGGTCTTCCATGGATGTCAAGTCAAAGAGATTCTTATTGGGATCATCATCAAGTCCAGAAGTAGATGTAGAACTTGAGGATAACTCATATAAAGATTTAATGGAATTACCTTTTGATTGGTGCTCACATGGTGTTCATAATCTTGCAAAGAAAGTTTTGGTTTCTTATAGTCCAGGCATAGGTCAGAGTATTTTGAGAAGCTATGGAACAATAAAGGTAGGGATGCATAATCAAGGCCAGGATTAGGATTCAATATAGTGGGTCCAATGATGCATGCTTGTCACCAATCATTTGGAGTTTGATAGATCTTCTCAAACCACACTAACTCTTATGAGGAGGTGTGTTTAGAAACTTCGTTGATCGATGATCTTCAAATCAAAGATGCACCTCCTAAATTTGAAGAGGGAATCCATTCAACTATCGATAAGCTCAAAGAAATTAACCTGAAGAAGATCCACGCCACATACATATTCTCTATTGAACAAGAAGAAACTAATGCCTTAGTTAGGCTATTGACCGAGTTTAAGAACTAGTTTGCATGGAGCTATGAAGAAATGCTCAATTATCTTCTAACATAGTAGTCCACAAACTAGAAGACCCAAACGCTAACCCTATCAAGCAAGCTCCTAGACGCATGTGATTGTAAATTGAACAAAGTCATTTTTGAAGTCAAGAAATTGATCGATGATGGTTTTATCGATAAGAAAAATACCTACCGTTAGCTAGTCATGCGCTAGTTAAGAAAATGTCAAATTTGCATATGCCAATTTTAGGGACTTAAATAAGCCATGTCCTAAGGATGAATTTACACTTCATATACCGAATTAATGGTGGACATCACTCATCTCATGCAATATTCTCCTTAATGGATGGGTCATCCGCTATAACTAAATTAAGATAGCCTCTAAGGATGAAAGAAACACTATTTTTTCAAACCCCAAAATCTATTGTTATAAGGTCATGCCTTTTGGCCTTAAAATGTGATGCTACATACCAATGGGCCATGACTGACCTTCAATGAACTCATTCATCATCAAGTTGAATGCTATGTTGATGATATAGTAGTCAAAAGCAAAGAAAATGAAGACCATCTCTTTGACTTGAGAGTAGTTTTCTAACGGTTAAGATAATTCAATCTCAAAATGAACCCCCTAAAGTGTGCATTCGATTTTCGTGAAGTTCCTGTTGTATGACACCGGGAATAGAGATAGACCCAAAAAGATCAAAGCTATCATAGAAATGCCACCCCTTAAAATTCTAACTCAACTTAGATCTTTCCAAGGGCAGTTGGTGTATCTAAGGTGCTTTATCTCTAATCTATCAAAGATGCAAGCCATTTTAGCACTTGTTAAAAAGGATGATAAGTTAAAGTGGATGACAAGTGTTTGAAGACATCAAATAGTATTTGGTGAAGCTGCCAGTTCTAGCAACCCCTATCCTAGGCAAGCCACTTATCCTCTACACTACTACATTGGATGACTCCCTTGGTGCTTTGTTGGCCCAAACCAATGATGAAGGGAAGGAGAATGCTCTCTACTACCTCATCTAATCCCTCCTGAAGTAAACTACCCACCTATTGAGAAACATTGCTTAGCTTTAATCTTTGCATCCCAAAATCTATGAATTACATGCTTTCTCATAAGGTAAACTTGATTTCAAGAATCAATCCACTGCAGTATCTCATGACACGGCTGTGGTGAATTTTTATTTTTATCTTCACCTAAAATAAATTAAATGAAAATAAAAATAAAATATTCTTTTGTTGCCACGTAGATCCACAAATATTCTTATTAGGGTGATCGAGTACAACATTGAGGAATGGTGTACTATCTCGAGAGACAGAAGTCACCATACTACAATGGACCTAATCACCTTAATGAGGACTCCTAAAGACAATGGGTATTTGAATGTACCAGAGATTCTTCCCATACTTTACATGGAAAAGTAAAGTAGGGTTTATTTTAAATTAGGTTCATTAAGTTCCCTATAGAGGCAAGCCCCATAGTTATACATCTTAAGAAATGAGATTCTTAAGAATACTGATTAAGGTAAATGATCATTGTCTAAAGATTTCAAAGATAAGATTATTAATCAGTTTTTTTTGGAAGATCAAATGGGTTGATCAAAAGGAGGGAGTTATTATCAAAACCAAAGGAAGATAAGTAAGAGATGCTCACGCTGTTGAAGCTCAGCATCCCAAACTATCCTATGGTTGGGCTTTATATTTTGAATTTGAAGAGAATTATTTGTTTGAGTTAAATTTTTATTAGAAATATAGACTTACAACCATGACAAGATCATGGAATCATACCTAAGAGGTGAGGATTTATGGTTAGCCACAAAAGGGAAACAACAACCTCATATCCTAAATTTAGGGAGCTTTGGTGAGGGCCAAAGCATGACTTAAATCTAAGGAAAAAATGGGCATATGGTTTACCTCCACAAGAGAGGATAAACCACTCGACTGTTGGACTTACAACCACCTAGGGGTGGCCGCCATCTAACTCCTCCTATGATTTTAAATACATGTAGGCAAGTCTTATGACTTTTTTGCAAGATAGCTAGGCTATTATTTATTTAGAAAGAAGACTAAGTAGCTAGGACTTATAATTCCATGATACAAGATCATGAAAATACCTAAGAGGTGAGGATTTATGCTTGTAGCCCACAAAGGAAAAGTGTGACCTCAGATCCTAAATCTAGGGAGCTTTGGTGGCTAAAAGCATGACTTAAATCTAAGGCAAAATGGGCATATGGTTTACCTCCACAAGGGAGGATAAACCAATTGTTGGACTTACAATCGCCTAGGGGTGGTCGCCAACTAACTCCTCCTATGATTTTAAATACATGTAGGCAAGTCTTATGCTTTTTTAATAAGATAGCTATGCTGTTATTTATTTAGAAAGAAGACCAAGTCCTTAAACTCACTCCTTAAGAGACTATATCATGTAGGGTATGAACTCATGACTTAATCTAATGCAAATTTTATTAAGTTTATTTTCATTTTGAATAATTAATTTGACATAGCTATGGGATTCATATGTCTAATGCATGAGAAATTGCTTATGGGCCAAAAAATCAAAGAAGGAGGTGTGTTTCCACCAAGGCTCTCAAAAGTCAAGCCATATTCTCTAGAAAAGGTGGAAGCCCTCCATAAGCAAGAGTGAAACAAGATGCTTTTTATGCATGATGTGAGACATACAACATCCTTAAGGGTTGCTAAATCTTTTATTTCTTGATTTATATCCTAGGCTTTAGGTGAGGTTATGAGTTGTTAATTTTAATTTTGAGTTGATTAATTGGATAGAAAACTTATTTTTCCCTAGGAGCCTAATCGCATCCAGGCCATTGATCAAAGTAAGGAAGAAACTAGGAAAAACATGTCATCTTAATGCACAAGATAAACAAACATCAAATAATTTTATAAAGCTAGCGCAAAAGAATAAAAGGCCTTGTGGCTCCACGCACAAACCGAAAGAAATAAGGGTAGCCGATCTCTACCCTTATACAACCCAGATTATAAATGAATAATTATAATTTAGAAGGGATTTATGTTATTGTGATCTTCATTCTTCATTTATTCATTTCTTCTTTAATCATGTTTGATTTACTTCTTTCCTTTCTTCCTTTTGACTTGGTTGGAATGTGGTCACTCCAAAGGCTTCACATGGTACATAAGACATAGTCTTGTGACCAATGTTGACCTCCACTTCCCCATATCATTTATTCCAAATCCTAATTGCAAAAATTCAATGAAAATGGGAAAAGTAAATCTAACTAAAACGAAAATAGAGATTAGCTAAACACACCACACATCCCAAGCATGTATATGAATAAATTGGACTTAGCACTTGCATGGTAACCAAGTCCACTGCCTATTTTGGATTATGCTTAGGGGTATAAGCAACCTGCACAGAAAAAAGTATTTATATTTTTATTACAACGCCCCTTAAGCACAATCCCCTCCAAAAGACATGGTTAGACTAAGATCGCCTACCATTTAGTCTATACACATACACCCTAACATCCAGTCTAAAACATTACACCATAAAACAAAATCAAGCATTAAACCATGCATCGCCTTAACATAGGACTAGAAATGGCTACCTAGCCTAATGTGTGTGCAATTTTAAGGCTTGTGTGGTATGTCTTAGCTAAACTTTAGGGTTGGAATTTTCTAAGTGTGAAAGGGTTCAACTTAGAGGGTGATTTCATTTTAAGTGATTTAGTTTATTTGTCAATTTTATTTGGTGATTTGATTTGGTTTGAATGAACCTACATTTAATTACTAAAAGTTGTAAAGAGAAGAAAAGATAAGAAAACTTCTCTTTCATCCCTACCTTAAGTAATTTCTAAGATAGATTCATTAGTGATTTTTCTTTAGTGAATATTTTATTATGTATTTTAATTAATCATAAGTTTAGATTTTCTAAATAAACCTATTCAAATAAGAATGTCATTTTATGACTAATTAAAGTGAATTACTATCATAAAACACAACCATTTAATTCTTTCCAACATGTGTATCATGCATATGAATGTATCCTAAGCATAGCTATACAACAAATGCAAAGCCTTAGCACCTTAATGATGAATGCAAAGAGATATTGTTTAAGAAAATTTGATATTTCATGAATGCATGATTTGGTTAAGTAGAAAAGAGAGGGATTCTTTTATCCATTTATCAAATGCACATTTACATGTATGAAAGACATAAGTGAGTATGACGCCATTATTTTCTATACTGTAAGGTGCAAGACCTACTTGGAGATACTTAAAACTCGCAAACCTGGGATATCCACTAATATACAACTTTTCTTAAATACATGTCAAAAAAAATGAATGGAAGAAGAATCATGCAAAAGATTTTGTTTATTTGTTTGTTTGTTTGATTTGGTTTATATATGTAGTATGAAGATCCTTCTTAATTCATGACATGGGAGTGCATAGGAATGAACTTAAGCAAGTGTTATGTTCTTTTCAAATGAACTATACACTTTGCAAATCCTATACATACCCATGTTAAGAGAAGAGAAGAAAACCACATAAAACACATTTCTATACTATAACAACATGCTTTATAAATATTTATAAGTAGCATACTTTCACTTATGAGCTTTGATTTATAGATTTTGAAAATAATTTTTGATTTAGTAGTGATAATAGCCATTCATATTCTTACTTTAGCCAAATCATGCAATTTGACATAAAGGAAACATTTCATTTTAATTTGATTTTTCAAAGGAATGAATGCATGAGTTCAAATGGCAAACAACATTTAACATACTTGGAAAGAGATAAAGTGATGCAAGCATGTAATTTCATTCACCCTAATTAATTAAGGGGACAATCTTATGACATAAGATTATTTAAAGTGAATCAAAATTCTTTAAAGAGATTTTTATTTTATTTTGAGATTTGAATTTGGCTTAGGAAAAGTGAGAATTATTTCTGGTCCTAACCCATTTCCCCATGTGTGAATTGATTTAGTTTAATTTTAGAACCATTAGATTGATTTTATGTTTGTTTAGGTTAAGGTGTAAATTAAATCCATTAATTACCCTTACCTAAATCACTTTAACATATAATTAACCAATTATGAGCCAACATATGATATGCAACCACATGGAATTTAAATCAGCAATGCTCCTAAAAGAAAGAAAGAGGCCTAATGCAATTAATTAATGGTTAATTAAGCTAAAGGGGTTTAATTAAGTACTTTCATAACTCTTCCTACACATGTGGGTTGGATTTGATTTTCTTAAGCTTACCTTAGGCTTTTGAACACCTAAGGATCTACCCAAGATTGGGATAGATTAAGTGATTAAGTTTCTGGATTAATTTTTGGTTTTGGGTTTGGTTAATTAAGCTATTTAATAAAATGATTAAATCATTAATCAATTTATAAATTAATTAAGTCTCATTAAAATGAAATAGACTTAAGGGAAAAGATTTGGAAAAGACATCCTAATCTCATTCACTAAGTCTATCCACTATTCTAAGATGATTAACAAGCTTAATTAATGAATTTTTCACAATTTAATAGGTTAATTAATCATTTAATTGATTAAGGGAGTGATTAGAGATGAAATAAGAAATTACCTAAATTTATCCAATAATAAATTCCATGAAAATCTTAGGAGGTAGAGGTCATCCACTAATTAACTCTAGGAGTTTGGAATTAATTATTGAAGTAATTAGGAATAATTAACATAATTACATTCCAATAAAATGCAAATTGAATGAATTCTATTGTTTAAAATTAATCAAAATTAATTTTATAATATTCCCCCTTGACTTATCTTTAAAATGAAGTTGAGTTTGCATTTTTTTTGGATTTTTCTACATTTAGTTATGAATTTTTAAAGTTTATGTGATTAATAGGTGATTAAGGTCATTAAGAAGTCTAATTAATTAACTAATCCAGTCGGCGCCACATGGGCTGCTAATGCAGTGTGCACTTTCCATATGGCGCGACAAGATTGGTTATTTAAGTTGTTAAATCGGATGTCGCGTCAGCCGGTGGTGCTACGCGCTTTCTCCTTGGTCATCCGATCAAGGATCAGATGATCAAGATTAAACCCATAGTTTCAAAAGGATTAATCCATGGATCTAGCATGTTTTAATCAGGACCATCCATCAAGAACACGTGGGATGGATGGTCCATGATTTATCCCTGCCCTCGCCTACGGGAGACGGAGACCATCCGTCATCCATGGCTTGATCCGATGTCACTTGAGTTCGGATTGGGCCAGGATTCAACCCACACCATCTGAAGCAAGGAGAACAATATCCAATGGTGGAATTCTATTGGGATTACATTTCCCTTCACAAAGGATCGAAGAATTTTGAACTTAAGCTCGCTTTTGAGGCATACCACCGAGGCTATCACCGAGCTCCCAACCATTGAGGTAGCTATCTAGTGGAGAAAAGCATTGAAGGTTTGAGGGTTCAATTTGTAATGGATCTTCCAATTGATCAAAGCTTGCTTTTGGCTTGCGGCTTTGGTCTAACTCCTCCTTCATGGCTTGGATGCTTGGGATTTGCTTTGGACTGACTTAGTTCCCTGATGGTGCTTGCAAGAGGAATTGGACTTTGGTTGGGTATTGAGTAAGTTGGAACTATCCCTCACCTCCCCTATTTTTGACTTAGGCAAAACTGAGAATGGAAATTTCAAATGAGCTTGGGAATCCTTAGGGAAGCTTGTTGATGCTTTCCTTCGATCCTCTGAGCTCAGTCAAATGCAAGGTCAATGAATTGGAATGGAATGAGGGGGAGTATATCTCCCTACTTGAAACAGACAGTCAAAGTTTATCTTGCCATTTTGATCAATTTAATGAGATTGAATAGGTTTTTAGGTTGTTAGAGTTCCATGTGGTTAGGTTTTGGCAGAGGAGTGGGAGTGTGGAGGTGCACATGTGCTAAAATGAGTGTGGGAGGTGATCCATGTGGAGAAATTTGAGTGGGGTGGTCAGTTTTGGCTTTAGGTTGGGTTAGGCTGACCCAAATTATTTGGGTCATGTGCACCACCCTCCTTGGTGTCCAAATGGTCCACTATGAGGGTGCCAAGTGGTCTTGAGTTGGAATATGATCAAATTCCAAGTGAATTTGATTATAGGTTACCCTTTGGCCTAGGGTAAAATGGTCATTTAGCTTTGATCTTGATTTAGACATATTTGGACTGATTGAAAAATGGGTTGTGCCAATTTCCAATGAATTTGGAGTTTATTTGATATGATTTGGCTCATGTTGACCCATTTAGGTCAAAATGGGTCAACTTGGGTCAAGTTGACCAATTGGTCAAATTGGGTCAAACTAAGGGTTAGGTTAAGTTCATATGACCATTTGAAGTATTTTGGTATCATTGGTTTGGTTCAGTTTGGTTTATATTTGGTTTTAGTTCATTTGAGTTCACTTAGGTCAAGTGGGTCAGGTTGACCAATTTGACCCATTTGACCCAATTGGGCTTGGTCATGGGTTGGTTTAGGCTTGGTTGATCATTTGAAATGTTGTGCAAGCTTTAGTTTCAATAAATTTTAGTTTGATTTGATTTTGGCTTGATTTGACCTTTTAGGTCAAGTTGGGTTTATGGTCAATTGGGCTTGGGTGGGTCTAATTGGTCAATTGAAGCTTTGGTCAAGTTCAACAAGTGATTTAGAATGAATTTGACCCATTGGTTACAGTCAATTTAGCTTAGATCAAGATTTGACACATTTTAACTTTTAGGTCAACTTGGGTCAACTTGGGTCAAGGCCAATTGGGCTAGGTTTGGCTCAAATGATGACTTGGTCATCTTCAATCATTAATCATAAACCTTTAGATCAATGGTTTCAATCAATTTATCATATGGTGGATTTTGGCTAGTTTAGTTTCATTTGGGTTAAGTGTTGACTTGATCAAAGGCTAGGTTTGACTTGGTTTGACCCAATTTGAGTGATTGATCATCCTAAGATGATTGTTGCTCATAATGTGAGGCTTAGATGGGCTTAGTTCAAACCAATTTGGCTTGGATTAGAATTTGGCTCAAAAAGGTGCTTTAGGTCACTTTGGGTCAAGTGGGTGGTCAATTGACTTGATCAATGCTTGATTCAAGTTTGGTTGAACTCACATATTGACTTATGATTGAAATATAAATCCAATTGCAAGTGATTTGGAGTCAAATGGGTTTTGATTCATTTGACAATTTCAAGTTCAAAGGATGAACAAGAGTTTGATTTGGGTTAGTTTGATTTTGGTTATGGTTATTGAAGTTTGTGTTTATATTTGGTTTATGATTGAAGGATTGATTGTTTGGAGAGAAAATCCAAAGGCTTGGATTGATTTGGAGAAGTTCAAGAATTTGACTTGAAAGGGTATAGTTAGTTTTAGGTTAGATTTGGGTTTGAGTTTTGAATTTGGTTTTATTTGAATTTATATTTGTGAATATAAATGAAAATATAAATGGGTTATGAGAAAATCTCTGTGTTTGAAGTGATTTGAATTTTATTTGAGCTAAGTCCATAAGATGAAATCAAAGTGACTTAGGAAAGATTTTAGATTTGGACTTGAGTTTTGGATTTGGTTTTGGTTACTTAAATTTATATTTCATTTATATTTGTGAATATAAATGAGAATATAAATGGTTATGAGAAAGTCTTTTGGGTTTGAATTGATTTGGATTTTTGAATTGATTTGAATGATTTGAGAAAGTCATTTAAGTTGGAATTTGATTTGAATTTGGAGTTGGTTTGGATTTGAAGTTTTATTTGTAAGAAGAAAGTGAAGATTGGGTTTAAGCTATAGGGTAGGCAAGTTTTCCTAACACCCTTAAGGCATAACCTATTCTTATGGCTAACTCTTCTAAGTCTCTAGGGTTAGGTTAAGTGTTCACCTAATCACTAGAAATGTCTTAAGACTAAGGAAATCTTAATGTCTAAGAGGAGTCCTGTGTCTAAGATGGAGAAGTTGAGAGCTCACTCCAAAAGTGAGGTCAACAATGGTCACATTATCTTATTTTGGCATGGTGGTCCATGATTCTCTCAGCTTGATATTACATTACATTCCTCCAGGTGAAAGGACATGCACTAGGATTTCTTAGCAACACACCCACTTCTCCTGATTCCGCTTAGTGAAGATCTCCCCGATGAACAAATCATGAACTTAGGGGAAGTTGGTAATCACCGCTGGGAGATGTATTTTGATGGTGCAACTTCTTTTCAAATTGGAGAAGAACCACGATCTACTCTTCCAGCGGTGTAGGTGATGTGATGAGATTCATACTCCAATCCATCAAGCCGAGTTAGTTATTACAATGTGTGTCACCGGTCATCAACCGATTTGGGTTCTATAAGGTACTAAAACCTAAGCTTCCACTACCATGAGTACACCATGAAGCGTTAGCCCAAATCCGAGGTCACCATCTACAAGGTTCCTCGAGGAGAGAATGTAAGAAATGCTTTGGCCAAACTTGCCAAAGAATTGACATGTCCGGAAGATGAGTCCATTTCAAGGGGAATAGACAAGTCATCTCTTATTTGAACTTTCGAGAGACTTTCTCAAGGGGAGGTTGCCACTAAAAAGGATGAGGAAGGGATTGTAGGCAACCATTCATAGATTACTTGACTAGAGGCAAACTACCTCAAGAGAAATGACAAGCCCATCATGAAGGAAGAGAGCTCCTATGCTCATGGATGGCACCTTGTACCGATGGTCCTTTGATTAAATGTGGTTATGCTGTTTAGACAAACATGAAGCCCATAAGATCATGACCGAGGTACATTTAGGTCTATGCGAAGTGCATCAATCTGGTTTGAAGATGAAAGCAAAGATCAAGAGACTGGGATATTATTAGTTGTCGATGATTACAGACTGCATGGATGTAGCTAGGAGTTGGCACCAATGTCAGGTACACGGTGTGGTCCTACATCAACCACCCAACATTCCACATCCTACATTGGCCTCATGGCCATTTGAGTGTTGAGGTATTGACATTGTGGGTCTGATTGATCCTCCTTCTTCCAAGGGTCATCAGTTCATCCTAGCTGCCATCGACTACTTTTCCAAGTGGTGGAGGCAATCCCACTCAGAGATGTCACAACTCAGCATGTACTCCAATTTTTCATGAAGCATATCGTATATAAATTATATCCGATAATGGTACTACATTCAAAAACACCAAGATCAACAGCTTTGCCAAGAGACATGATATAGATTGGAGATACTCCACTATCTACTATCCTGAGAATGGAAGCATTCAACAAAACTCTCATCCATACTACAAAAAACACTTGATGAACAAATGATGCATGAGCCTAGTTGAAGCCTTGTGGGCATACCACCACATACAAAACTCCAACTCAATCTACTCCATTCTCCTTAGTATATGGGTCCAAAGTCATTCTACCATTAGAAGTTTAGCTCCCATCAATAAGGATAGCAATAAGTAAAATCACCACACGTAGAATGCCAAGTTTGGAAGAGCTAGAAGGTTTGGAGGAGAGACACCTATGGGCATGCTAAAATCTCGAAGTTATACAAAGCCAAGATGATTCAAGCTCACAACAAGCTGGTCTGCCCCAGAGCTTTTCAAGTAGGAGAGCTTGTTTTAGTTCTAAGGAGACTAATTTTTGCCCATCGAAAGATGGGAGGCAAGTTTGAACCCACTTGGGAAGGCCTTTTTGTCAAAAAGAAGGCCTATCAAGGAGGATCTTATCAACTTATTGATTGTAGACCGATGCTTCCAATTAATGGGCTCTATTTGAAGAAATACTACCCATAAAATCTTGTTTGAAAATAATTATCTTAAAAAATTATGTTCCAATTCATCAAAATATTCTCTTCTTTCGAAGCATTGTTTGCTTGTTTGAGAATTCACCATGATGTGTTTTAGGGTAGGTATAAGAGAATTCAAGAGGCATCCTATCCTTCTTTGACAATGTGAAAACAAATTGAACATGATTCCTCGACGCTACTAGAGTAGTTGTAGGAGAACCCAAGCAACATCCTATTTCACTAGCACAACAAGTTAGGTGTAAGAGAACCCAAGCGATCCTTTCTTAGTGGAATCACAACTACCATTCATGGCACCATTTCATCAACTCTTAAGCATGTTTTAGGTTAGGTGTAAGAGAACCAAGTGGCATTCTATCCCTTTAACACAAACACAAGCACAAAAATAAACACATATCTTTTATCTCGCTATTTTGATGTGGGCAAGCCCCCTATAGCACTTGCTCATTAGCTACTCTAGGTCTTGCTGACATGCTACCATGCTAGTATGTCACCCCGGTGGTCACTTGTCTTGTAGCACTTGTCCGTGAACTCTTCTCTTCCTTTCTTTTTTCTTTGTTCTTAAACTGACCATTGTGAATGACCTTATTAGTTGGTAGACCTCACTGTGTAAGCTACCTCATATTTACTCTATTTAAGAGGATGCAAGCCTACACGCTTTCTTCTTGAACTAGCCATCATTCACTGACTAGGTTGAGTATATTTGAAGCTTATGATAAGTCCCCTAGTGGCTCCTCTTGACTACTTTTGAGTTGATATAATACCCATAGTGGCATTCACTCGAGTCCCCTAGGTCGGTAGCACCTATCAAACCCAAGAGACTATCCGCAATCGCCCACCAGGAGGATGTGAGTCCCTGATGCTTTCTTCCTAGGCTGATTGTCACAAACCGATGGGCATCTTAGGTTGGTTGATGTTCGCCATGCTGACAGTGACTCACCCGGAGGATACAACACTCTTGACAGATATGAGTCCCCACACTTTCTCCTTGAGTTGGCCACCGAATACCTATAGACATTATCTTCTCCAGGGTTTTGGTAAAGCCCCCCCTCCCCTTTGGAAACTCTATTTGGATTACGCCCCCATTTAGATACTACCGGTTACTCTTGGATTGGGCCCCTTTCCTAGCCACCCCTTGGTTGGATAATTTGTTCAAATGCACAAATTCTTCTTGGTTCAAGAATTTGAGATAGGTCTCACGATATATGCTCCTTCTCAGTGTGATCCCTTGCAAACCAACAGGGTCCACGATAAACTAACAAACAAACAAACAAATTTATTCGCTTGTGGATTAGGAATTCAAGCCCATAGCGGCCCCTTTCCCAAGCAGGCATCCTATCTTTAGGGCAGTGTCACCAGAACTCCCTATAGGAATTGCCTCACTACTCTTGAGTGGAGATAAGTGCCCTGCCGCACTCTCAAGTTTTTAGGTCTATTTTTCCACAAACAGGTTACGATGATCTCACTGAAGATGTAGCCTACTACACATTCTTTCTAGCATGACTATTAGAAACCAATGGGCAATTGTTGGGTTGACATGTTACCTTGCTAATATGTTGCCCATTGGCCTTTTATTCATAAAAGATCTGAGTACCCATGCTTTCTTTCCTGAATTAACATTGCAAACTAAAAGACACTCCTTTGGTTGGATAATTCTCCTTGAAACTACTCCATTTGGATTAGTAGATCTAGGCTAAGGCCAACATGGCCCCTACTGTCCATCAAACCGATGGGATCCATCAAATATAATTAAAATGGAATTAATTTTGACTATCTTTAAGTTGATTTAAGTCCTCCGTGGCATTCTAATGCCTATGGTTGGTCCGATTCATTGTGTTGCCAACAAGTAACCCCTTGATTCCCACTTTGGAAGATGTAAGTATGGTATGCTTTCTTCCTAGTATGCACACCAAAAGGAAACCCCTTTAGTTGGATGGTCCTACTATGTGGTTGGTAGACTACCCCTTTGGATTGGTAAATTTGAAGTAGGCCAAAGCCGACATGGCCCTTACTCAGTATGGTCCATCGCAAACCAACAGGGACCATCTCAAAATTTTAAAATTTAAAATCTGAAACAAAACTAACCAACCTCCATAGTGGAGTCAAATTAAACAATCAAATCAATCAGCTTCTCCTTAGTGAGATGCAAATCTTTCCAATTCCTAGTGGAATCAATTCAATCCAACTTGAACTTGCTCCCCTAGTGGAGTGTTCACACTTTTATCCCCAAGGATTCCAAATTCAAATCCCCTAGTGGATTTCACCACCTCTTATCCCTGGGATAACTTGAACCTTC